>CATIWM010597573.1:0-19522 GCA_949671775.1 Mallotus repandus | reverse complement strand
TATATATAGACACACACACACACATGACATTGTTTTAGCTAAACCTAACGTAACCTTAGGTATAAATATATCCTAAACCTAAACCACCCCGCACACTCTCATTTCATGCCTCCCTCTCAGACTCTCGAACCTTCCTTTTCTTTTAACCTTATGCAGCCTCTCATCCCTCTCTTCAATTCTCTGTAATTTCAACCCTAGCTACCTCAGCCTCTCCTTTCTGTTTTCTATTCTCTACAACCAAACTCTAGCCGCCTCTTGTCTTGTGTCATCTACTCCTACATCCTATTGTCTTTAGACTCGATCTCTTCTTTGATTTCTCTTATATGACTATGATTTTAATTTCTTTTTGTGCTTCATCTTTAATCTATGTTTCTGTGATGGAAACCTCTGGTTTATTGAGATCAATCGAGCTCTTTTATGATCTCTTTTCTGTGAGTCCTTTTCTATATATGATTCATCTATAAACATTGTTGGGCAAAGGTGCATTTGCCCCCTTTATGTTTACCCCATAGAGCATATAAGCCCTTTTCATTTTTCTTAGACCATTTAAACACAAATTTTAAGTTTTTCCATGTTTTTGGCCCCTCTAGTAACTGTGGAGAATTTTACTTATTAACTCCGTTTGTTACTGCTGACGTGACAGTCATACAAATCTGACATGGGTCCCACTTTATCTTCTCTTAGCTTTTTTGCTGTTGCTTTTTATAACCTTTGAAGAAAAAGCTCTCCCTTTTCAAGCTAAAATCAATAAGGAAAAGGATTTAGAAAAAAGTTTTACCAAGTCCAACATTTCAACTGTAGATATCAAAGCAAGAAGTCATTTTCTTACTCCATATGCTATCACGTTCTGATCGCCATTCTTATCCCTGGCATTGTTGTGCAAAATGATGATTCTAGAGAATTTAGTTCAGTAAAAAAATGGAAAAAGAAAATAAATATACTCAGCAGCAAAAGAGGCATATTTTATGATCTAATCATTTGTTCATGATGCAGGTCTCGAAAATTTGAGGATCCAGTAGCAGGAGAAGCAGCTCTTGTGGCAAAATTCAACTAGTTGCATGATGATTTAACTACAGGTTTCTTTATAAAAAAAATAACTGTAGGTTTCCATGCTCTGAAGGATGAGACCCGATGATTGAGGAATTACAAATTTTATTTATTTAGGAGTCTTATTAGTAGTGTGCATCGGCACTTAGTTTTTTCATTTATTTTATTCTATGAATACATTGTTGGTAGGTCCATGTTTGTGGCGCTATGTTTGGCCATATTTTTAGTTGGATTGTGATAGTTATCATATGCTATTGTTATATGATTTGAAGTTACATCGGGCAGAGGAGGACCAGAAACTATTCCATATGTATTTATGCAATAAGGTGTCGATGCCAATTTGTATGATTTAATATTTATTTTTAATATTAAATTTCTTTTAAATTGCTTGTGTGCTTTTCACTAATTTCTTTTAAATTTCTTCTTGTGCTTTTCACTAATTGCTTGTGTATTTTAATAGAGGTGGAACAATTGGCAGTGTTATTTTTGTGCACCATCAACCTTCATTGTTTAGATTAAGATGACAAAAAAATCACTGAAATTGACAAAATATCTAGTTAGTTATGGGTACAAAATTCATCAGTCACTGGAATTCAAAACTTTACCTTTCCTCAAGATTTCGATATGTTCTTTCTATTTTTTTCTTGATTACCTACTATTGTTCGATGTTACACATTGGGTTTTTGAAGTCTTCTATTTCCCTGATTTGCTAAGGATCACTCTATTTCCGAATCGATGTTGATCTTCTATTTCCTTCATTTGTTAAGGATCAACACATCAGTGTTGATATGCCCTTGTCCTGGCAATTAAGGTTTGCAAAGAGGCCATTTCTATTTGGCAATTTCTTAATTAGGTTTTATGGTTTATAATTTGGGGAGAAAACTTTCGAAATTGCAGCTTAAGTGAGAAGAAGGAGAAGAAATATTTGACTAATTAATTGTAAAGACTTTTCTTTTTGACCTATTCACCATCCACGTCAGTAGTAGCAAATGGAGTTAATAAGTAAAATTTTCCACCGTTACCAGAAGGGCAAAAAACATGGGAAAACATAAAATTTGTGTTTAAATGGTCCAAGAAAAATAAAAAGGGCTTATGTGCTCTAGGGGGTAAATGCACCTTTGCCCAATATTGTTTATGTGATAGAAACTAATATGTACACTCAATATTTTATTAGATCTATTAATCTGAAAAAAGGGTAAAAGTTTCTTGAGTTTTTTTTTATGGAACTTAAGTTGTATTTTGCATGTTAAAATTTTGAAGTTTTTTTTTGAAAAAACTCAGTATGTTATACATAAAATATGATATTTATACATTTTTTTTTGAATGTATTGATCTAAAAATATTGAAGATATTCAATTTTTATGAGATCCATTGATATATTCTTTGATTTATATGTTGTGAGTGTTTTTGTGGCTTTGCTTTATATGTAATTTTTGTTTCTTTGATAGAAACCATAGTTTCTTGATAAAGCTTCAATTTTTTTTATTAGATCTAACTTAATATGTATTTTGCATGTAAAAAAGTTAAGTTCTTTTGGAAAAAACTCAATATTTTAGATATAAAAATGCAATTTAATTTTTTTTTTTTTGTAGAATTTATTGAAGATATATTTTGAATAAATAGATCTAAAGAGTGTGAATATGTTTTAAAATATTTTTGAATGTAATTATTTTCAATATATCGATCTATAAAATAAATATTTTGATTTCTTGTTTTGTTATGTTTAATGTGACTGTGACATCTATGTTTCATTTCATCTTGATAAATCTTTCGATTTGATAAATTAGTGCCCTATGTGTCTTTTTTTCCAGAGTTTGTTTATGCATAAATTGTTGCACAAAAATGGTGGAAGCTTAATATAATTTTGGTGGAAGCATAATATTAAGAATGAATAGTTCATTCTTTTACTTGAGGGTTATGTAAAACTCGCATGAACTGATCTAATTGAGTATCAAATATACAAAGGTCTATTTTTGTGCCTTTTATCTTTTTTGCTTACTGCATTTGAATGAAATATATTTTCAAACTGCTTCTTCTAATGGTTTGGTCTTGACTTTGTAGATGAATCCAACCACTATTAGTAGCAATAACATTGCTATTGGTACAATTGATGAGGTGGAATCATAAACACATACAAAAAATCAAACTATTGAGGAGACACATAAGCACAATGTTGAGCATCTTGAGCTTGTGAAGAAGAGAAAATAAAATGAGTCAATAGCTGCTGTGTGGGAGCACTTTGAGCAATTAAAGGATGGCCTAGGCAAGTTATTTAAAGCTAAATGTTTGTATTAAGCCAAACTATTTAATGCAGACCCAAAAAATATAGAACCTCTTCCCTTAGAAATTATGTTCTTTGTTGTTTGAAAAACCTAGATAGCAAAGATACAAGATAAGCTTTATTAACATTTAAACTCAAAACTGTTGGCTCTAAAAATGTTGGGGTTGTGGGTACTTGAAAATTTGATCAGGACATGATTAGAAAAGCACTTTCACATATGGTTATAGTAGATAAGTTGCCTTTTAAATTTGTTGAATGGGAGGGTTTTAAAAATTTAATGACATCTACATGTTCTATATTTAAGATCCCATCCAGATGGACTATTTCTAGGGATTGCTATGATTTATACTTAGAGGAAAGGCAGAAACTAAATAATTTTTTAAGATCACATAGTCAAAAGAGTCAGTCTCACTATTGACTCTTGGACATCAATTCAAAGAATTAACTATATATGTATCACTGCACATTTTATAAATGATAAGTGAAAGCTACAAAAAAGAATTCTTTCCTTTGCGCTTGTTACCTCACATAGGGGTGAATACACAACTAAGGCTTTTAAAATGGGTTTACTGGAATAGGGGATTAAGGATGTATTCACATCTAATGATATTGCATGAACTTATTTTAAAAATAAAATGATTAATTAGGGTGGAAGCATTGTTTGTACCAAGTATGTACATATGAGATGCATGGCACACATACTTAACTTGGTTATAAATAGTGGATTAAAAGATGTTTCTATTTCTGTAAAAAGAGTTAGAGAAGCTATTAAGTACATTAAAAATTCACTAGCTAGGTTGAGAAAGTTCAAAGAATATAGTAATCTAGTTGGAATTGATTCTAAGTCTACCTTATCACTTGATGTGCCTATTAGGTGGAATTCAACTTGTATGATGTTGAAAACTGAAAAATTTGAGGAATAAGAAATTTTATTTAAGGCAAAGTTAGGAGAAGTTCTAAACTTCTTTGATTGGGAGGTTGTAAGAAATATAGTTGTATTATTGCAATATTTTTATGATTTGATAATGAAAATTTATGGTTCTCAATATATGACTACAAATTCATTGTTTAATGAAATTTTTAATTTACATTACATGTTGAATGAGTGGAAGGAATTTAGGGATAATTCTGTTATGTTAATGGGCGTTAACATGAAAATAAAATTTGATAAGTATTGGAGGGATCTTGAGAAAATGATGAACTTTTTAATCTTCTTTACTAATATGATGGATCCTAGAGATAAGTTGGAATGCATGGAATTTTCTTTGTCTTAACTGTATGGTGAGGTCAAACGTGTAAGCTTATTTTCTATAGTAAAGTCTGCTTTATATGAGTTATATAATGATTATGATGTTGTATATCAAAGTGTTTCTATAAGTGAAAATCAGTTACCAAGTAGACCTTTGGTAGTCAATCTTATTTTGTTGGTGATTTGTTCGTTGGAAAACCAATGTCAGTGTTAAAAGCAAAGTTCAAAAAGTATAAGATAGAGATTGGTGTGGGTGGAAGCAAGAGATATGAATTAGATATATATTTGAGTGAGGCAATAGTAAAGGAGGAAGGAAATTTTAATGTGTTGAGATGGTAGAAACTGAATTCAGAGAGATCCCTAACCCTCTTTAAATTGGCTTGTGATTTATTGGTTATCCCAATCTTCACTGTTGCTTTTGAGTCAGCTTTTAGCAATGGTGGCAGAGTCCTAGATGTATTTAGGAGTTCATTGATTCCTAATTTGTGGAAACATTAATTTGTACCCAAGATTGGCTTAGAGTGGCTTCAAAGCTAATTTCAATTGAAGAGGCTATTGATGAGCTTGAAAACTTTGAAAAGGGTAAGTTTTTTCTATTTGATTTTGATTTTGTCATTTAAATGCTGAGAAATGACTACTATCTAATCAATTTTTGTTACTTTTATTACAGATTTACCCCAATTCCTATTGGCCTAAACTCACAGTTAATATGATTCTCATTTTCTAATATAAACAGTATATTTGCTCATCTTTCACTTATTTTTTATTGTGTTTGTGTGCATATATTTCTGTTTGTTTGTTACTTTTATTGTGAGTTATGACCAACAGTTGATCTTTGCATTTATTGTCTGTGTTGCATTAGCAACATCAACTGAGCTGTGTGCATATGTTTTTAATTTGGTACCTCAACCTGTATTATTTTTTTGTGACTAGCCTTTAGATGCATTTAGTGCTGTTGTTGCACTATTTGTTTGTGAGGCTATGATGAAGCTTCCACCTATTGTTTTCTAATTTTGCAAGGGAATTCTTGGTTGTGTTTCTTTGGTAACTAAGTTATTTGTTTTGCCAGAATTATAACTGTCTTTCTTAATTGACTATAGAAATAATTGTCTAAGCCTCTTATTACATAGAATTTGTGTTCTTAATATTTACTTCTGTTGATTGGTATTCTAGTGTTTCTTTATGTTGCAAGGAGTTACTGACTTTGTTATTGCATAATATATATACTCTCATATTCAGTTACTGTCTACTACTAAGTACTTAATGCATTGTTCACGAGCCTTTTTTCCTTACTACCTGTACTCCATTTACCATTATGCTTGAATGTGCTTATATTGACTTCATTGGAAGTATACATTTAACCTTTTATTTATATTTGCCTTTCTTTTTTTTGAATTTTGTGACAATGATGAAGTGCTTCCACCTTAATTACATTCCGAGGAATGATTTTGCTATAGTTTCTATGGTTAAATGACATTTTTAATTAAAGCTATCCAAAAATTATGCAACATTCTTCTAGTGATTTCACAAAGTTCTGAGCCTCAAAATTCATTCATTATTTTTTTTTGAAGTAATATTTAGACTTGATTTTTTTCTTTATTTTGCAAATTAACTTTTTTTATGTTAATTGAAAATTGAAGGCCTTAATTTTTTGTGGTTCTTTTTTTGCAATGATACATTAGCTTTTAAGAAAAGTATAATTAGATTTTGAATACTGTATGGCATAAATATTTTTTAATTTTGTTTACCTGTTAAGATATTTAGTATTTAGGAAGATTACATGTGATAAAATGCATTCGTAATAGGTCTCGAGCCATTTTTTTTGTAAGAGCCTTTAGTCTTGTAAGACATTTAGGGGCTAAGCCACATTTTAATTAAATATTTTACATTTATTTAAGTTGAGCTCAGTATATGTAACCCAAATTATAAGGCCCTAAATATTGGCCCAATCCAACTAACCCAAAATTCTTATTCCACCCAAATCGTTGGTTGCATCATTTAAAACACTGCAGTTTGGTTTAAATGATTTATAACTGAAACTAATCTGTTATATTATTTTTAACCCTAAACCCGCCCATTACACAACCCTAATTAAAGTGTTAAAATTAGGGTTGTGCATAACCAACTGAACCCAAGTTGCTGAACTGAACCTGAATTGATGAAGAAGAGCGGCTCAATTGAGGCAAAAGAATGGGGGCTATTAAGTTAAGGTGAGGAAAAATGTTTAGTTCATGGGTTGTAGTTCAGTGGAAGGTTTTATCCACCCGAACAGCCCAAACTACCGAACTTTTAAATTATATATAGCCTTAATTATTCAAAGAAAACTTTAGATACTATTAAATCTTTACATTCTAAGTTACTTACATGAACTACTAGCTGCTAGAATACAGACTTATTTATTTTACTTATGGGCAAGTAATATGTACAACCAAAAAGATGAAATAGCTAAGTTATTGGCACAACCTCTTCTAGATGCTGGTTATTACTGTTGATTCTCCAAATGATTTGTAAAAATTTAAATATGAGGGGTGAGTATAAAAAAAATACTCAGTGAGTGGATAAAGATATAACAAGTGGGAATAAATATTATTTCTATTAATAGGACTGTATATTAAGAAATTAGCTTAATAATAGTGGTAAAATTACTAATTATACTCATATGAATCTTTTTAGAGCTGAGGTTAATCTAAATTATCATTTTCTAAAATAATATAAAACTATTACGAACTTAATTATTATAAAGCTGAAAGCACAATCATAAAAAGGCATTCCATACACTCATAAAATATATACCCAAAAGATTATACTAAAGCTGACACATTGGGCTCATGATGATGCTGAGCAGGCCAAGTGTATATAATTGCTAGTCATACACATACGCAGAGCTGCCCCAAAGGGCTGACTACTCGATTGTATGCCCCCAAGGCTATATGTACAACCAATCATTGTCCCAAAGAAAGTTGCTAAGTAATATTGCCGAGATAACATATATATATATATATATATATAATGCTGAGATAAGACACTAGTCATCATAGTGTAATCTAAAGGATATATACCATGAGTGTATAGATTTATTTATAAACTAAATTATTCATATAAATCAAGTTGAATATATGATTTACTTGTTGTCATTTACTGCTGTAATCATGTACAAGCAATAAAAATAATAATCATGAGTATTGTTGAAATATTTGTTGAAGATAAATATAAAACATATATTGCTGAAACTATCTACTAAGTTTAAAATATTGCTAATAAATATATTGCTACCTTACATTGGCTGAAAATAAATGTAAAATATACTTTCTAACATTATTCACTGAATTTAAAATATAAATTAAATACTCTGCTATCATAAATCGCTTTAGCTACAACAATAATAAATATATAGCTATTTGTTCCTGATTTTCTTATAAAAGCTAAGCAATTCAATTAAGCTATAAAATATTTATAAGTTGGCAAAACTTATTGGTACGAATAGGCCAATTTATATAAAATAATGAACATGTTAAAGAACATAATAATTTGTATATCTATATGCAATATAAATTTAAAACCTTGCTATATAATTAACCATTCACCTATGCTTGCTGACACAAGACACTAACTAGATTGGACAGGTCTATGCCTTACTGCTGTATCGGTTCCTAAAATAAAAATTACAAGCATTTAATGAGATTCTAATTCACTATCTAAATTCTATTCAGCGGAGCAAAGAAGAAATAAGAAATACTACATATATAAGAACATCTAACAGAATTTCAACGTAATTCGGATTTCTGGTGAGTGGTTAATTATATATCAAGATTTTAAATTTATGTTACATATAAATATATATTGTTATGTTCCTAAAATATAAACATTATTTTTATATAAATTGACATTTCTTACAGATAAGTTTTGATGAACGTCGGCTTACAATTATTGTAATTCCACAAGTGCTAAGAGGAGGGGGGGGGGGGGGGTGAATTGGCTTTTTAAACAATATGGGTAATTTTTTCTCTCAAGAGCTGATTGAAAACAGATATAAGGCTGAATTAGATGAAGAAAATAAAGGAAAAAACTCCAAGGATTTATAAAGGTTCGGGCCTCAAAGCCTACTCCTCTCCTCAACCACTTGTTGAGAGTTTGAATCCACTACCAATCTACTACAATGGTGTAGATTAAACCTTTACAAGCTTAAACCAAGCTACCCAAGTGTTTTCCCAAGGCTCACACTTAAACCCAATGCTAAGAACAATCCTCTTAGCTTACAAATATTTTTAAAATGCTAACCCAACTCACTCAATCTTACTATTGAGCTATTGAATGAAGGAATTAAACACTTACCAACCCACACTTAAGAACTCTCTTGAGATAGGAAATATTACAAAGAATTAAAGATGGAAGCTTTGGTGGTTGAAGATACAATTTTTAGATTAATTGCTCTAAATGTGTTTGCTCAACTTCATTCTCTCCCTCCATCTCAAATCAGAGTTGTATTTATATCCTTATAAAGAAAAATAGTTGTTGGAGGTGCATTTAATGCAATTAGAGCTGTTTGAACTACCAAATTAAAAGCCCTCTGCACTCGTGTCATGACTGATGAAAAATCATCATTGGTCATGACAGACTGGGTCCTAAGATACAACTTCAAAAAATCTCGTGCTTTTATGATCTTCGGTGATGACGCTGGTGATGATATTGGTGATGAAACTTTCAGCCCTTTTTGGATTCTTTACAATTTGGATTTTCATAGTTTTGCTCAAAAAAAATTTCAATGATTGGAATTTGTTTATGACTATTAGAAATGATGATTTCCATCATCGTTAACCAAAATTGATTTTTCATTTTTGTCAAAAAATTTGATCTTTGATTTTAACATTGTTATCACTCATGATGAGTTTGTCATCACTTATAATAGGTCTGCAAACTTGAAAAATTAACAATTTGACTTTTCATTGCTTGTGTTCGGACTTGGAACAAAAATATAACCTGTGACATGAAAAACTTGTTTCATAAATTGCGAATTTTCAATCACAGACAACCAGAATTTAATGTTCAAGCCTGCAGAACATTAATTTTCCCAAACCATGTAAAAACAAGAGAATAGGTCTAAGATATCAATAATCATCAAATATTCAATTAACCAACAAATCAAGAATCAATGATAATTTCGACAAGGTAGAGAGATTTAAATTTTATATCCAAAAGCCACAAATCTTAATAATCACCATGACCATAAGTATGTACATATAGCCATCAAGAATTCACAACACTACAAAGTCACAAGATATGCAAGTAATATTTCCAATTTCACCAAACCAAGTTAAAGCACAATAACACCAATGTTTAAAGCAATCCATAATGCAACAACTTATGCACATTCAATAACAGACAATTAATAACCAGCAATTTTTAATAGCATCACAAAAAAAATGTATAACACCAAATATCCAACAAATATCCATAAATATTCATAAATCCAAATTCCAACTAGACAAGGATCAATAACTAAACCTACATAAACTAGATATAATATCTAGATATAATATTGCCTAATTTTGCCTTTTTCTCCCCCTTTGTTACTGTAAAAAAGAATCAAGCAGGGGTGAGCATTGATGAAGGCAAATAACAAAACATATCGACAAATGTGTCCTAAAATAACTAAGGAATCCACCAGTGCAAGTTCTTATAAAGACTTGAAAAATAAAAATTAAACCAAAATAAGTTTATGATATGAGATGCATATGCAAACTCAATGATGGGCATGTGGGGCAAGGAGATGGGCTTTCATGAAGGCAGCATCAGCAGCTAAGGTCTCAACCTTATGATATATAATGGCAACCTGAGATTAGAGAATTGTAAGAGAAGTCTGAATTTGCTGCCCTAGTGCTTCGAACTTATTGTCCAGATGCGCTTGAAGCTGATTCAACATAGTCTGAAGTTGATTTCTGGGTTCTGCTTCTTCATCAGTGACATGGGCTGGAACTTATGAGCATTTTCTTGATGTCGAAGGGGCCTCGCCTTCTGCCAACGTTCTGAAATCTAGTGCATCATTGTTTAACCAAGTAGTATTTCCTTACTTATCAATTTCTCACCAGAAGGTATTCTCATTCATAACAAATTTTTGAACCATAAAATGATAGGCCAAACTATCTAGATTGAGTTAGTCACTAGTTTTCAAGGGAATGGCTTGGGCACATTTTTCATTCGGACCCAAAACATCCAAGTACCTAGCAATTTGAGTGATGTAGCTTCAACCCTGATTTTGCTAGACTTGCAAGTGGCAACAACAAGAAACTGGTCAGCAAAGAGTTTGGTGAGGGCCACAATCTTTTCTTTCTCTCCACACCATAGGATGAAAAGCTATAATTTTTTCACATTCCCATGGCTCCCTCCTCTCGCTAAAACAGAGTGAAAAATGAACCGATGTAGATACTTGTGAATAAATAGGTTCAGACTTGAGCTCCTAGCAATTTTAGGTCGATATCGCTGTTCCCCTATGAATTCCATCCATGCGGTATGCTCATTGAACATGTGTTTATCCTTGTACTTATAACGACCCTTGGCGGGAAGATTCAAGGCGTCACCAAGCTGCTCATTGGTGAGGGAAAATTTCCTATCCTGCAATTGGAATGATAGAGAATGGTTTTTCTCTATCTGGAGAGTCGACAGAAATTCAAGGGTTAATAGTGGTGAGGTTAACTCTTGAATATCAACAAACTCAAGCAGATTTGATTTGTGAAGTAAAGCCCTCATTTTCTCTTCATACCCTAAAAATTTCACATTCCCAATTGAACACATGAGTGGAGTGAATAGGGCAAGATTTCAAAATTTTGTACCTGTCTTTTTGTTCCTTAGTGCGTAGAGTGATTGGGTCAAGTGGTCCCCTTTTCACTATCACTTTTTTTCTGGAACCAGACTTGTTCGGTCCTTGTGGGGTTACCATGGCGACAAATGTAGATCAAATAGGGGGACCAAAATAGATACTTTGAATGGATGATGAAAAGGACAGGAAAAAATGAAGGGAATAAAAATTAGGTTAAAGTGAAAAGGGAAGAGAGTGGGCATCGCAGAAAAGAGGAGATGATAAAACCCTAGTGCTTTATAAATGCTTTAAATACCTCAATGCTTATTTAAGGCCCATCATAGGTGATGAAGAAAATGTCATGACTAATGACAAATCATTTTTACCACAATTTAAGTTGATTTATTCATGATTGATAACAAAAATAGTCATCATCATGATTGAGCTATAAAATGTGATAAATATGAAAAACAAAAATGAATGCAACAAGGATTGAGTGCTGATGAATTATGACTGATGATAAGATTCTCAAAATTTTGAAAGTTTAAATCATCAAAAATATTTATAAGTAAAATATTAATTGGTTTAATCAAGAACTGAACTTTCACAGCTGATGAAAAAATAATGATCATGAATTTAAAAATAGAATTTTCAAGAACAAATTTTTGAACATGGGTTGATCCTCTTTAAACATAAGTGGGACTAATTTCAATATTGCATCATAATCAATCATGATTCAAGAATGTTGCAAATCAACCACTCAAGGTTCAAGCAATCAATTTCCAACAAGCACATATCACAATGTATTTCCATCCAACATGCCAATTTCTCTTTTAATGAAATTCATTCTTTCTTTACAAAGAGGTTTAGTAAAAATATCAGCAAGTTGGTTTGTTGTATCAATAAATTCTAACACAACATCACCTTTTTGCATATGATGACGCAAAAAATGATGCCTAATGTCAATGTGTTTAGTCCTAGAATGTTGAGTTATGTTCTTGGACAAGTTTATTGCACTAGTGTTATCACATTTAATTGGAATGTGATCAAGAACCAATCCAAAGTCCATGAGTTGTTGTTTAATCCATAAGACTTGAGCACAATAACAACCCACAACAATGTATTCCACTTCAGTGGTGGACAATGCAACCGAATTTCATTTCTTACTAAACCAAGAAACAAGAGAATTTCCTAGAAATTGAAAAGTACCAAAGGTACTTTTTCTATCTAGGATATTCTCGATATAGTCCGCATCCGAATAGGAAATAAGATCAAATGATGCAATTCTAGGACACCAAAGTCCTAAATGAGATATTTCAATAAGAACAAATGATGCCAAAAATATATTTCAAAATTCTTTTGACCGCATTCAAATGTGACTTTGTAGGACAAGATTGAAAACGAGCACACATACACACGACAAACATAACATCAGGCCTACTTGTGGTAAGATAAAGAAGACTACCAATCATACCTCGATATTTCTTTTTATCAATATTCTTACCATTCTCATCTTTATCAAGCTTGATGGTGGTGATCATGGGAGTTTTACTTGCTTTTGCTCCATCCATTCCAAATATTTTGAGCAAGTCTTTAGTGTACTTTTCTTGATTGATGAAGATTCCACTTGAGCATTTTCTTACTTGCAATCCAAGGAAGAATTTAAGTTCTCCGATCATGCTCATTTTAAATTCACTTTTCATGCATTTAGAGAACTCTTCACATAAAAGCTCATTAGTAGCACCAAATATGATATCATCCATATATATTTGTATGATGAGAATATCATTATCACGATTTTTGATGAAAAGGGTGGTGTCAACTTTCCTTTTGGAAAAATCATTTTTCAAGAGAAATGTACTTAATCTTTCATACCAAGCTTTAGGAGCTTGCTTTAAACCATATAAAGCTTTTGACAATTTAAAGACATGGTTAGGAAAGTCCTGTTGTTCAAAACCTGGAGGTTGTTCAACATAGACTTCTTCCTCAATAAAGCCATATAAAAATGCACTCTTTACATCCATTTGGAAAAGTTTAAAATTCATGTATGACGCATATGCAAGAAGCATCCTAATTGCTTTTAATCTAGCAACCGGAGCAAATATTTCATCATAGTCAATGCCCTCTTCTTGGTTGTAGCCTTTAGCCACCAACCTAGCCTTATTCCTAGTAATAGTGCCTAATTCATCAAGTTTGTTTCTAAAAACCTACTTGGTGCCAATTATAGGATAGTTGTTAGGTTTTGGGACTAAAGTCCACACCTTGTTTCTCTCAAATTGATTGAGGTCTTCTTGTATAGTAAGGACCCAACTTTCATCATTTATGGCCTCATCAATATTCCTTGGCTCAATTTAAGAGATAAAGGCAAGACTATTTAAGTGTGTAAGAGAGTGTCTAGTGGTTACCCCTTTTGATGGCTCACCAATGATCAAATCCTTGGGATGGTCTTTCTTAAAATGCCATTCCTTAGGGAGATCTTCATGAATATTTGGAGGTGTAGGGGTCACTTGTTCCTCTAAAACTTCTTCTTTTTGATTAATAACTAAATTTTAAGATGACTCAATTGGAGGAGAGACATCTTGATCTTTCTCCATAGCTCCTTATTGTTGATTTAGTTCTTCAAGAATACATACATCATCATCATCAACAACAACAACCTTTCTTGGCTCAAATCGATTGGTCTCATAAAAAATAACTACTAAAGTTCTTTTATTGAAGACTCTGTTTGACTTGCTAGAAGTTGCATAGCCAAGGAAAATTCCCTCATCGATTTTAGCATCAAATTTTCTAAGGTTATCCTTGGTATTCAATATATAGCACTTGCATCCAAACACCCTTAGATAAAAGATCTTAGGCTTTCTCTCATTCCATAGCTTATAAGGAGTTTTATTTAAAATAGGTCTAATAAAAACTCTATTCGAAAGATAACAAGTGGTGTTGATAGCTTCGGCCCAAAAGTATTTAGGCAAATTGTATTCATTGAGCATAGTTCTTGCCATCTCTTCCAAGACTCTATTTTTCCTTTCAATAACCCCCATTTTGTTGGGGTGTTCTAGGAGTTGAAAAATTATGAGAAATTCTCATTTCATTACAAAAGGTTGTAAAATATTCATTTTCAAATTCTTTTCCATGGTCACTTCTTAAAGTGGAAATTTTAAAGCCTTTTTAATTTTTGAACTCTTTTTGCAAGAATTTTAAAAGCTTCAAAGCTTTCATCCTTATAAGCAAGAAACAGTACCCAAGAAAATCTAGAGTAGTCATCAATAATGACATATGCATGATGCTTCCCACCTAGGCTAGTAACTTTACTAGGATCAAATAAGTCCATATGTAACAATTGAAGAGGTTTAGTAGAAGTCACCTTATTTTTAGCCTTAAAAGAACTTTTCACTTGCTTACCCATTTGGCATGCTCCACAAATTTTGTCCTTTTGGAATTTTACTTTAGGTAGGCCTATGGCAAGATCACCTTTGCTTAGATCTCTAATTAGGTCCATGCTAGCATGACCAAGCCTTCTATGCCACATCCAAGTATCATCCTTAATAGCAACAAAGCACTCAACCCCTTGCCTAGTCAAAGAGCTTAAATCAATAGTATAAACATTGTTAACTCTTTTACCTTCAAAAATGACTTTGTTCTCTTCCATATGAGTTACAAAGAATTTCTTTGGTTCAAAAGTCACTCTATTTCCTTTATCACATAATTGACTAACACTAAGTAGATTATGCTTTAATCCATCAACCAAAAGAACATTTTCAATGTAAGTAGAGTCTTTCTTACTAACTTAACCAATGCCAACAATCTTACCCTTGGCATTGTCACCAAATGTAACTTTGCCTCCTTTCTTCATTTCCAAATGAGTGAAGAGGTTGGCCTTCTCAGTCATGTACCTTGAACATCCACTATCTAGATACTACTTTTCTTTGCATGTTGTGGATTCCAAGCACACCTACAACCAAATAGGTCATCTCACTTTAGGTACCTAAATATATTTGGGTCCTTAGGGGTTAGCATTGAAAGATCCATCATTTAAGTAACCCAAATGAACCTTTCTAATATAACATCTAGAATTTTTATGTCCCATCACACTACAATAATGGCATCTAACATTTTGTGCATGCTCTTTCATTTTAAAACTATGAAAACTATAAGAATGAGCATGATTGTATCTCCTAGGCTTGGGTCCTCTTGATCTATTATCTCTAGAATTATTAGTCTTAATTCAATCAGACTTTTTAGGTCAATTGGTTTTAAGACTAGGTTTTTGGAAGCCCTTAGTAATTGGAATACTTGGTCTTACACCTTTTGAGGAGCTAGCATGAGCATTTTCAAATCCAATTCCATTCTTAGATTTCAAAGGAGTGGAAGACATAAGGATCTTCCCATTAATAATTTCCTTTCCTTTGTTGAATCTAGAGATGGACTCCTTGAGATTGCCATTCTCTTTTTCTAAAAATACATTTTGCTCAGTAAGTTTTGCATTTTCATTTGCAATCTCAATTTTCTTAGAATTACTTTCATTCAATGAATTGACTCTTTATTAGATGATCTTGATTTCTTATGTTCTTCTTCTAAAGTTTTGACCATTTCTTTGAGTGAATTAATTTTAGACAAATATTTATGACATTTATGCATCAACTTTTCAAAAGCAAGTAACATTTCATCATTGGATTCAAAGTCTAGAGTTATCTCATCATTAGAATTTTCCTCCAATGCCATGAAGTAAAGGTTAGCAACTTCCTCATCGGTATCATCATCACTAGAATCGCTAGAATCATCCTAAGTTGCTTTAAGTGCTTATTTCTTTTCCTTCTTAAACTTCTTATCTTTCTTGAAGGATTTCTTCAACTTTGGGCATTCAGATTTAATATGACCAGGTTTGTTGCATCATAGCAAATGATTTGATCTTTGTTGCTTGAGTCTTGCTTCTTAAATCCTCTTCTCTTCTTCATGATGAGATTTCTAACTTTTGTTAAAATCATAGCAAACTCTTCATCATCTTCATTTGATTCACTATTACTAGTATCTTTACTTGCTTTGAGAGCAATACTCTTTTCCTTCTTGGTCTTCTCATTTTCAACTACTTGAGTCATTTCGATTTCATGGGTAAAAAGTTTCCCAAGAAGTTCATTCGTTGGTAGAGTAGAGAGGTCATTTGCTTCTTCAACCTCATTTAAGAATTTCTTCCCAAGTTTTCTCAAAGCATTGACAAGAGTGATAAGTCTACTATACATCTTACCAATTTTCTCATTGGGCTTCATTTCAAATAACTCATATTCTCTTCCAAGAATTTGCAACTTCTTGTTCTTGAGTTGATTGGTACTTTCATGTTTGGTTCTTAGACACTCCCAAAATTTTTTAGCCATTCTCAAGTGCTCAATTCCATTGTATTATTCTCTACTCAAACCACAATAAAGAATAGTGATTGGCTTTCTATTTCATAAGTTGGCTTTGGTTTGATCATCATTCAATTCCTTTCTAGGAATGGTCACCTCATTGCCTTGACTATCTTTCTTAGTTGGAGGACTCCAACCTTCTTCAATAATGTCCCATAAATTGACTCCTTCACTATGCAAGAACATCTCCATTTTATTTCTCTAGTATGCATAATCGGTGCCATCAAAGAATGGAGGGCTTGTGTAGCTAGGACCATAAACATCGGGGGCGGCAATAACTTGACTTGTGGAGGCCATAATCTTTTCTCTAAGATGGTTAAATCTTCAAGAATGGAGACCAAAGCTTTGATACCAAATGTAATTCCACAAGTGCCAAGAGGGGGGGGGGGGGGGTGAAGTGGCTTTTTAAACAATATGGGTAATTTTGATTTTTTCTCTCAAGTGTTGATTGAAAACAGATATAAGGTTGAATTGGATGAAGAAAATGAAGGATAAAACTCCAAGGGTTTATAGAGGTTTGACCCTCAAAGCCTAATCCTCTCCTCAACCACTTATTGAGAGTTTGAATCCATTATCAATCTACTTCAATGGCGTAGATTAAACCTTCACAAGCTTAAACCAAACTACCTAAATGTTTTTCCAATGCTAAGAACAATCCTCTAAGCTTACAAATATTTTTAAAACCCTAACCCAACTCACTCAATCTTACTATTAAACTATTGAATGAAGGAATTAAACACTCACCAACCGACACTCAAGAACTCTCTTGAGATAGGAAAGATTACAAAGAATTAAAGATGGAAGCTTTGGTGGTTGAAGATTAAATTTTAAGATTAATTACTCAAGATTTTGCTCTAAATGTGTTTGCTCAACTTCATTCTCTCCCTCCATCTCAAATCAGAGTTGTATTTAGATCCTCACAAAAATAGTTGTTGGAGGTGCATTTAATGCAAGTAGAGTCGTTTAAACCACCAAATTAAAAGTCCTCTGCACGCATGTCATGACTGATGATAAATCGTCATTGGTCATGACAGACTGGGCGCCAAGATACAACTTCAAAAAATCTCACGCTTTCATAATCTTCGGTGATGACGCTGGTGATGACACTAGTGATGAAACTTTTTGCCCTTTTTGGATTCTTTACGATTTAGATTTTCATAGCTTTGCTCAAAATTTTTTTTATGATTATAATTTGTTTGTGACTATTAGAAATGAAGATTTCCATCATCGTTGACCAAAATTGATTTTTCATTTTTGTCAAAAAATTTGATCTTTGATTTTAACACTGTCATCTCTCATAATGAGTCTGTCACCACTCATGATAGGTCTGCAAACTTGAAAAATTAACAACTTGACTTTCCATTGCTGGTGTTTGGACTTGGATTTGCAATTTTAATTAACCTTAATATAAACACTTAAATACACAGATTAAATAGAATTTTACTTAGTTACTTGTGATAATAAAAAAGATTATTTTACCCCTCAAGGTTCAACAATTATTTTATTAAATTGCTTAGTTTTTATAAGAAAACCAGGAACAAAAAGCAATATGTTTATTATTGATATAGCTAAAGCGATTTATGATAGCAGTATATTTAATTTATATTTTGAATTTAGTGAATAATTTTAGCTAGTATGTTTTACATTTTATTTTTAGCAAATATGTTTTGGACTTTGTCTCAGCAATTATTTCAGTAATTTATAATTATTATCTTTATTGATTTTCCTTGATGACAACAGTAACTAACAAAAAATATGTTTTATATTTAGGTTGATTAATATGATTGATTTAGCTCATAAATAAATCTATACACTCGTGATATAAATCCTTTAGATTACACCATGATGATTGGTGTTTATATTTCAGTATTGTTTAGTAGCAATATCATTTAGCACCTATCTTTGGGACATCGCTTGGTGTACAAATAGCCTTGGGGGTGTACACTAGGTGGTTTGCCTTTTGGGGCAACTTTGCGCATGTGCATGACCAGCAATTTTATATACTTGGGTTGATCAGTGTTATCATGTGCTCAATGTGTCAGTTTTAGCATAATCTTTTGGCCATATATTTTATGAGTGTATGGAATGCCTTTTCTTTTTTAAATTGTTCTTCAGCTTATAAGTTAGCAAAATTCAATACTATTTTAAAGAATGATGAATTATATTAAATCTTAGCTCTATAGCGATATATGTGTATAATTAGAGGATTTATAGTAATTATCAAGATAATTTTCTTGAATAAAATTTTACTAATAGAAAAATAGTATTTGTTCCCATTTGTTATATCTTTATCTACTCACTAAGTATTTTGTTTTGTTATACTCACCCCTCATATTTAAATTTTTACAGATAATTTGGAGAATCAACAGTAACATCCAGCGTCTAGAAGAGTTTGTGTCAATCAACTTAGCTATTTTGTCTTTTTGGTTGTATATATTACTTGCCTATAAGTAAAATAGATAAGCCTATAATCTAGCAGCTAGTAGTTCATGTAAGGAACTTAGTATGTAAAGATTTAATAGTATCTAAAGTTTACTTTGAATAATTAAGGCATGTAGTATGTTTTATTTCTTTTAGCATAAACATTAGCTAGCTATTAGCAAGTCACGCCTGCTCAAGACTTTCAAAGGAGTTCGAGTCCAGAACTCCTATATATATATATATATATATATATATATATATATATATATTGACATAATGCGGTTTCATTTTTATTTAAAAAAAACCCTAATCCTGCTAACCCTAGGTATATAATC
>CATIWM010597553.1:0-11980 GCA_949671775.1 Mallotus repandus | reverse complement strand
TACAAAATTTATATTTACACTAATATTAAATATGACAATAAATATTAGAAAAAATTTAAAAACATACCTTATAATATATTCGTTGTTGAATATTTTCTCAGGGAATAACACCACACGAATATGAAAAGAAGAAAGAAAAGAAAAACAAGTAGAAGAACAACATCAAACGAAGAAGAACAAGAAGAAAGAAAAACAAGAAGCTATGAGTATGAGAGGCGGTGATAACTATTGAATATAAAGAGCAATAATGTGAGAAAAAATTATTGAAGTTTTCTGTATAATAGTCATTCACATGTCTATCAATATTCGAGATTCTCTTTTTTTTTTAACAACTCAATATCAGAGATTCAGTTCTATAATTGCGTGGTTTCAAATTTTTTTTAATATTTCTGATAATGTCCGCCAATTTAACTGGCGGACATCATCAAATGACACAATGCAAAGTGCAAAGTTGAGTTACCTGTGGCGTGTAGGCTGGTCAGTCTAAGCTCAAGCTTGAACAGGAAGACTCCTCAATTTTGCAGACAGCCCGTGAGCATGAACAACATCTATGTTTTTTTTTTTTTACTTGTGTCCGCCAGTTAAACTGGCGGACATCTGAATTTTTTTTTTAAACTGAGGTCCGCCTATTCAACTGGTGGACATCTGACATTTTTTTAAAATTTTTTTTACTATACTGGCGGACATCTGACATTTTTTTATTTTTTTCACTATGTCCGCCAGTTTAACTGGCAGACATCTGAATTTTTTTTTAAAAAAACTAATGTCTACCAATTCAACTGGCGGACATCTGAATTTTTTTAATTTTTTTTTAAAAATTAAATCATGAACACACTTACACAAAGTTGAGTTACTATGGTCCTAATTAAAAAAAAAAAATCAAAGTTGCAATTTTAAAATGCTCAACTAGAGCAATAAATAATTGAATACTAACATTCTTTCTTCAATCCAAAATCTCTCCCAACAAAAACCAATTATTGAAATAGTGAGATATATAAAAGAAAGAGAATTTTTTTTTCATTGAACAATCTATGAAAAGAATTATTGTTATTATATAATTTAGCTTTAATATACTTACCTTATTTAATATTCTTTTATTAAAAAAAATAATGAGAAAATATAAAGTGAAAAATATGGTTTCACATAGTTGGGTACTTTAATTTTATGCTTCACACAACAAATACAAACAAAAATATTTGGGATTCATAACATGGGAATATAAAAATATATACAAAGAAATAATAAATTTTAAGAAGCCTCTTAAGTGTATGGCTTCTACATTAACCATTATTTCTCAAAAATTTCAACTATAAAGCATTACAATATAATAAAATTAAAGAATATTAAAGAAATGTGCAAACCAAGAAACGATGACTTGCATTACCTATATCATAGGTGAAGACTTACATCACCTACATCGTAGGTGAAGAAAAAAACATAAAGAAACAATTCTGCCAAGAAGATTTTTTTTTTTCACAATTGGTGGACATTTGACAATTTTTTTTTAAATCATTACCACCCGTCTAATTGGCGGAAAGAAATTGTCGTCTAGTATTTTCACCACATTAAGTGGCAGAATAGTTCTATGATTTTTTTTTAATTTTTGAATTATTTTTTTACCCCAAAATTAGAAATATTTTGGAAACCACCCTAAAATTGGAAATAAAATTTCTTTTCGCCCTAAACAGATAAAAAGTCAGAAGAACAAGTAACGTTTAGAATTTCAAGCGTGATATATTTTTATTGGAATAGTTAATTATCTTAAATTAGTTGTTGAAATATTTTTGTTGTACTTATAATATTGTTGAGTTGATTTGAATTAATTAGAGTTTATTCAACATTTAAAACAAGTAGAATTAAGAATTAGATTACGAATTTTGCAAGAAAGTGTGAGAAAAATAAGATAAATTAAACAAGTAGATATTTATAACATTTACTTGGTCTAATAAGATTTTTTTTTAAAAAAAATTTAGTCTTTATATTTATATTTAAATTTTTAAAGGGAGATCATAAAAAGTGGGATTGAACTATAACCTTTATCAATATCTTAACTTTGTAATAGGATAGTAAATCATTCGTTTTAAACATACCAGGTTAAGATGTTATACCATGACAAAAATTATAATTTTTGCTTGATTAATATATATATATATATATCATATATGACGTAGGTATTATTGGATTATATAAAAGAAGATAATTAATCTTTTTAAATTAAAGACATCATAAATAAAGTTTAATTATGAGATAAATGTCATTATTAAGACAAGAAAGAAAGTGACAAATTTTAGAATAAAAATAATCAAATATATATGGGAAGATGGATAGATTTTGTGGGAATAATCCATCCATCACGTGAAGTCCTCAAGTTGTATATCTAATCTACATATTATATGTGTGTTTGTGTATAGTTGAATGACAATTCCAATGCCTTTGTCTGCCACAAATGTTTGGCCATAGCTACCTATGAAAAGAATTATACATAATAATTAATTAGCATATGAAAACAAAGTAGAGAATGTACAAATATGTATATAGATGCTGGGTGTCTAACTGTAATTTGGAATTCAGTGAATTTAATATAAGAATAAAATTGCATTATTATATATATTGATTGCATGTCATAAAGGTCAAAATTGCATCCTTCCAAACTCAGAAAGACCCTTTCTGTTTGACTTATTTCTAAGGTTTTATTTATCTTTTTCAGTTGAGAGCAATGTGATACCCATATTTGAACTAGTTCATGAAAGGTTTGTCTAAATTGTTTCATAATTAAATCCAGTGAACCTTAAATAGTTTTTTAGAATTTTTCACTCCAAATATAAATTTATTTCTTATTATGTTGCTTATTAGTACTTTATAAAATAATTTATTAGTATTAATGGAGAAAGAAATATTTAATACTAACTATAGGTATGAGATACTATAAATATGAATCTCATTTAAAAGAGTAGTCAAAAATTCAATTCTTAACGTTACTATAAATTAAATCTTGTACCTACGATGCCATGCGCCGCTCATCAGTATATTCATTATAGATATAATTTTTAAAATATAGAATATAGATACAAAGAATTTTTTTTGAATATTTTAAATAAGTTGCTATCTTATATTTTTTAATTTTTTTTCTTATAGCTATTACGCAGCTTTGTTGAAGTAACAATTACAAAATTAACTCTTAGAAGTTGTAAGACCAATTTGGTAGCGCTATATATATATATATATATGCGAGAAGCCATTTTTAAAATTAATTTCTAAATATTTTTATTATTTACATTTATTTCCAAGTAAGGTATGGTTTACTTTTTTTAAAATTATTATTCGAATTTCAGAAGAGAACTGCTAAAAATGCTAAAATATAAATAAAATTGCAGTTTTTAGAAAAGAGATTCCACATGCAAGGGGCTCATCAAACATGGGAGTTTCTATTTTTTGGTTCCATCACTAATTAGAATCAGTTTATCATTTTGTTGCAATTGTGATCAATTAGTTTATTAATCGAATATATAAATGTGCTTGCTTCTATGGAATTAATTCGCATTGATTTATGCCATTTGTGGAGCAGGAAAAAAACAGTTCCAAAGACAAAATCCAAGAAGTCGGTTTGAGTTGACGGTTCAGCATATAACTTGACAAGAATGGTTGAACATAAAGTTTAATTAAAATAATGGCTTATATTATTTTAACACCTATTAGGTTCTTATGTCGTGCTCCATTTTATAGTTTAATGGATTAGATGATGAATATTATAAAGTGAAATTATGGGTTTAATTTCTACTTCTCTTAATCTCTTAGTTGTTTAAAAAAAATTTTGTATGTCTACACTTTGGCATATAACAACGGTTGATAACTGACCTTATACTTGAAATAAATAATAAATTTAATAATAAATAATCATTATTATTTATTACAATTCTTTGTCATTTATAAAATTTACAAAATTTATTAATAAAACTATGTAAGTTAAATACATTCTTAAAAACAAAATAATCATATTATATTAAACCAACAACTCAAAAAATCAAACAATACTCATTAATGTTAGAATTTAATGATATCTCGTAAATTCTAAAAGTTTTCATATTTTTTTCTTAAATCAAATCCTATAAGCTAATAAAAGTTAAACATTAGTTTTTAGGCATCAAAATAAATGGAATGTGCAGATGGTGAATTCATCGACAGTAGTTATATGAGCTGAAAACTTTATAAAGTGGTGGTTTCAATAAAACAATTATAATGTTCATCTCTTTCTTCAGAAATCACGTAAGATGCTGATACTGTAAACAAACAGAGGATATCAAAATTTCTATTTCTTTGGAATTTCATTAATTTTGTTAGTAATTTGAGTATGAAATGATGGGTAATGGTGGTGGTGGTGGCACAGTGGTGTTGCCGCTAAGAGAATAAAGATGAAAAGAAGTGAGGGAGTTATTAAATGAGTTGCACATATATCTTGGGTCAATTTGATAAAATAAAAAAACTATTAATTTCTATTTATTTTAGTACTATAAGATTAATGGTTAAATTTTTTATTAATTTATAAGATTTAGTTTAAAAAAATTATAAGATTTGATAGTAAAAAAAAAAAAAAACTTTGAGGGTTTAAGTTGTCCCTAACTGAAATAATAATGGTGGAATATACAATTTCATCCCTAAATTTTACTCAATTATTTTATATCACCTCTCAACTTTAATTTTGTTCAATTTTACTTCTTAACTTCTATTTAATTTTCACCTATTTAGCTTACATAACTTCTATTTTTCACCAATTTCACCTTTTAATTTATATTTTTCATCTATTTAAGCTCAACACGAGTTAAATACGCGCGTTTGTCTGGTGTACAAGAATGGTTAAATAGATAAAAAATAAAAATTAAGAGGTAAGATTGAACAATATAAAAATCAAGAAATAACATAAAATAATTGAATAAAGTTCAGGGGATAAATTGTAAATTTGGCTAGATAATAGTAGAATCCTGGTCAGATGGTTCAAAGGAACTTGTGTGACAAGAGAAACAAAAAAATTGATTGGTGGGAAAAAGAATTCTTATACCTGTAATCCATTAATCAGAATGGTCCTACATCTTCAAAAGTGCCTTTGTCTAAGGAACTTGTTGATGGTACTACTGAATTGACACACATATGCATATACTCACACGCGCTCATAAACCCCCCCCAAAAAAAAGCCCTATTTATATTTATATTTTTAGCAAAAAAATTGTCCTCTTACGCATTCAATAGTCTCTAAAATCTGTAAAACCCCTTTACAAAAGGAAAAAAACATTGTGGTATATGAATACGATGCAAGGATATATTTGAATCAATATTAGATAAAATGGATGGGGAATATGATTTGCTATTATTCACTGGGTATCTACTTTGATATTTACTGTATTTGGTTATTTCCTTTTAAGGTAAGTTCCTTTCCCAAATATGTTGGTCAGCACTGGCAAAAGCCCACGATAATAGGAAGCATGCATGTGCAGTTGACAAGAACTTTTGCATTGTTGTACTTCCAGTAGTTATGTTTCATAGTACGTCCATGAAATATGATATGGCTTTGAGGTGAGGATACACACACACATTATACATATATCGCTAGCTAGCTTCCATAGACAGCAAATGATTGATATAAACTATTAATAATGATGCATGTAATCAACATAGCTCACTATTAGATAGTGTGTATCATGCATTCAATTATTCAGTATAATATTTTAAATGTAAGTAGTTTTTTTTGATAAATTTTTATATATATCCAAAATGCTATATTCAACGGTTGAATAAATGATATATATTCTGAATAATTTATAATTAGTCAGATATATATATAATACATCGATCAAAATATTTAATTTTTTAATGTGCGCGGTGTAATGACTGCTCAACGGTGTGTATGCCATTTAATACATTTCTTAGACAATATGTGGAAGAGACCCAATTAAGGGAAGAGAGGGAGGTTGAATTTTGTTAAAGGAGAAAAAGAGTAATCACCCCATTGCAAGTGAAATTTTGCTGATCTTTTACCGTCTCATTATATTCGACGTTCAACAGATCAGAAATAAAGTGACAATTGATAAAGCATCTAAGCCACTACTAAAGTAATAAGGTATATTAATTGATGGAGCCAATACTTTAAAAAAAAAAACAAATTTAAGACCCATCAAAATATCCATGAAAAAAATGGACCCCCATTTCCATTACTTCTTTCTTATCTTCTGCAAGTAACATTTGCGGTACTACAGTTTTATTCCTGTCCAGGCAAGGCAAGTTGTTTGTGATACAATGACTTTAGTTACAATTGAGGAATATAACACCCTATTAGTATATTTTCATGCCATATCCTCGACCATGCCAACAGTTAATCAATTATGCATTTTATATTCTGTGTAAATTGAGAAATGCTCTTTTTTCAACCCAAAATCACGATTAGTAAGAGTCATGGACCCGACATGAAAGGTGAAAAGGATGAAAATAATTAACATGGAATAATTGCTTGTATTTTAATGGAAAATTTTATCTTATAAACAGTACGCTTACAAGTTAAAAAGAATTACTATGATTTCACATAATATTTCAAATCAACTCGGTACAAATTTTGATATAATAATATTAAAATTTTTCCAGCTGTACCAACACCTTTTGATTTAGGTGATGAAAAATTTGGATTCCTACAAATAAAATTTTTAAGTTCAATTCTTATATATATAAAAAAAAAATATTAAAATTTTTTTGTTTCTTATATGGTCCATTTGACTTTAATTTTGAAATGATTAAAATTCATATGACTGCAAAATGATAAAAGTTCTATCTGAATCTAACTTTGAAATAATAAGAATTTATGAATTTATGAAATATTGGAAACATCAAATAAAAAAATATTTCTAGTTGTAATTGTAGGAAAAGAATAGTAATAAAATAAAATAAAATAAAAAGTTAATGAGTTATGTAAAAAATATTATTCATTAAGATTTAATCGCAAATTAAGTTAGGAGGACTCGACTAACAACTAATGAAATAAAAGAGTTTTAACCTTTTAAAATTCCTCTCAAGTGCTATAAAAAGACAAAAAGACATCTAGTTCAACCATGTGTCATTTAAGGTTCAACCATACACTGTTAGATTTTAGTTTCTATCACCTTAATTAAATACTAAATTTTGATTGTTTGTAATCATATAAGTGTGTTGTTATCTTTTTATCTTTCAATAATACTTAGAAAATATTTTAAAAGGTTAATTTTTTTTATTAGTTACAACTTACCAGTAGTTTAAAAACCCGGATTATATATAAAAAAAATTGTCGTCAAGTTATTCTCCAGATTAAACAATCTGCCAGCCATATATATATATAACTGCTTTATTTTTCCTGGTACATTGACTCTATAATTGTTATCATGATCTAAAATGCACACCTTCTATTTGATTGACTTTAACTTGTATCGTTGATTTTGATCTAACTAACTAGTACATTATTGAGGCCTGTTGACAAGTTCATAAATGGACCCCCTGATGCTAGTAAAACACCAGCAGTTAAAAGACAAATTGTAGATCACTGGCAGCCCCTCCTTTTGCCATTGCTAACCAATGATTTCCTAAAGCTAATGTATAATTTGCAAATTGTAATCATGGACAGCCAATTGTTTTCAGCTTTCTTGTAGTCAATATCAAAGACCCCTTATCCCAATAGAATAATCCCATCAGATCAGATGGCCCAGAAGCTAGCATAATATCCCTACACATCAATTATAATATTCTGCTAAAGACTTAAAAACCACTCGAAGAAAAAAAAAACACATTTTGGTTCTCTTAAATTCTTTTATTAGTTTTCAAATTTTGAGAAATTATTTTTTTTATAAAATTCTTCCGATTTAAATTTTTAAAATAGTCAAAACTCATAAGATCATAAAATAATAATATAAGTAGCAAATATATACCTATGAAATTTAAATTAATGGCGTAAGTACTCAAAGACATGTAGTCGTATAAGAGGAGAGACTCAATTCGAGTCCTCCTCCGAATGAATGGAAAAAAATTATGAAATGTAAAAAAAAAAATAAATTTAAAAAGAAAACATACTTATAAAATATTATTTTATACATTACAATGTAATTTGGTTTTTGTTATTAGGATGGTAATTGGGTAGGAGTTTAAAATTTCATAAAGTTAATATTTATATTTTTGCAGAAATCACTAAGCTAAAATTTATTGATTTTGCCAGATAGAATAGTTAAGTGATAACTCATCTTCAAGAGCATCATGAGGTGTAAAGTTCGATTCCAGTCGTTGTCCATTTAAAATGAGAGGTACCCCTATTATAAAGTCTATCAATGCTAAGTTGATATGAAATCTCAATTTAAAAAAAAATATCACTATCTGAGTATTAAAGACAACACAAAGCATAAAGAGAGAGGTAAAAATAAAACATTGCAAACAGAGAAAGTTTTGAGTTCCTTCAATGGCAACTCCACCACAACCTGAGAAACCTTCTTTCTTAACATGGCTAAACTCCTTCATTTCACAAACCCGAGTAGGTAAATACTTCAAGCTCAACGAGCGAAACACCACCTTCACATCTGAGCTCCGAGCAGGGACAGCAACGTTCCTCACCATGGCCTATATCTTAGCCGTAAACGCCAATATCCTGACGGATTCCGGTGGCACTTGTAGTGTCTCCGATTGCATCCCACTTTGCAGCAGTATTGATCCAAGAAACTGCGTCCCATTAGATGAATCATGTAAATTTCCTCCTGTCAATCCTGGATATGCTGCCTGCCTTGAAAGAACACGTAAAGATCTCATTGTGGCTACTGCAGCTTCTTCTTTAATAGGCTGTCTCATAATGGGTTTATTTGCAAACCTTCCTTTGGCTTTAGCTCCTGGCATGGGAACTAATGCTTACTTTGCTTATACGGTAGTGGGGTTTCATGGCTCTGGTAATGTCTCTTACAAAAGTGCCTTAACTGCTATTTTTATTGAAGGGTTAATCTTTCTCTTGATTTCTGCTTTTGGGCTGCGCGCCAAATTGGCAAAACTTGTTCCAAAAACAATCAGAATAAGTTGCTCTGCAGGAATCGGACTGTTTCTAGCTTTTATCGGGCTACAAAACAATCAAGGAATTGGACTCGTTGGGTACAGTTCTTCAACGTTGGTTACACTTGGAGCCTGTCCAAGAACTTCCCGGAAAGCTATGGCTCCGGTTGTAACAGCAGCTGATGGTACAGTCAGTCTACTCCCTGGTGGTACAATATCAGTAGACGCTTTCTGCTCCAATGGTAGAATGGAGAGTCCAACATTTTGGCTTGGTGTTATTGGTTTTGTTATAATTGCATACTGTCTAATAAAAAATGTTAATGGTGCTATGATATATGGTATAGTCTTTGTTACGATGGTCTCATGCTTTCGCAACACGCCTGTAACAGCTTTTCCTGAAACAGAGTCAGGAAACCTGTCCTACCAATATTTCAAGAAGGTAGTTGATGTTCATGCAATGGAGGAAACTGCTGGAGTATTGAGTTTTAAGGGTATGGATAAAGCCAGCTTTTGGGAAGCATTAGTCACATTTTTGTACGTAGACATTCTTGATACCACTGGTACATTATACTCTATGGCCAAATTTGCTGGTTTTACAGATGCTAATGGAGATTTTGAAGGCCAGTACTTCGCATTCATGTCTGATGCTGCATCAATTGTTATAGGGTCACTGCTCGGAACGTCTCCAGTGACTACATTTGTCGAATCATCAACAGGAATTCGAGAAGGTGGACGGACAGGCCTAACAGCATTGACCGTATCAGGATATTTCTTTTTGGCATTTTTCTTTACTCCTTTGCTAGCATCAATTCCTCCGTGGGCGGTAGGGCCACCGTTGATCTTGGTAGGTGTTTTGATGATGAGATCAGTGGTGGAGATTCAATGGGAGGATATGAGCCAGGCTATTCCAGCATTTGTTACAATTATATTGATGCCATTGACATATTCGATAGCATATGGTTTGATAGGAGGCATTGGTACTTATGTTGTGTTGCATCTCTGGGACTGGGGAGAAGGCCTTTTGGCAAGATTTGGGATTAGTAAAAGAAAAAACAGTAAGGCTCGTGATTTGCCAAATGAAGAAGCCAATTCTGCACAAGCCATCAATGGCAAAGTTCTTGAACCTTGACTTTTAGAGGGAAAAAAATTATTTATATGTATAAATATCAAGTGTCCATAACTATTTTTCTGAATTTACAATGTCAATGTTCCGTAAGAAAGTTAGTTTAATCAAAACTGAAAATTAAATGTAAATCCACTTTTAAACATTTATATATATTTTGATATGCAACTGGCAGAAATTAAATCCGTAATTTTTTAGCATCAATAAAAGAATTTTGTTTTATCTCGTTATTCAATTTTCGACACATCTTATTATGATTAGTGCAAGAATAATGGAAGAAATAGAGGGTTGCCTTGCCAGTCAGTAAGGCACCTTCAACAAGAGAATTGGTGCTTTCAAGTCCTTTTTTTTTTTTTTTATAATTTCTCCCCTGCTTTTAACAAAAAGGAAAAAAATAGTCCTAATGCAATGATTTTTGTTGCTTTATTACCCAAAAGATAAAGATAAAACAAAATAATAATATCAAACTTTACAAAGCTGAGTAAAAATGTTCAATGGGGTAGCTGTTCCCTACAATTTAACACACTTCACCTTCAAGGACCCAATTGAAAGATAGTTGTGACACTTTTCAAGATTAAAGTTTGCCTTTCCCCTGTATCAGGAACATAAGTCTTCAATGTCAATCCAGCTATAACATTTCATAGAAACAATGAAGTTGATCAGTCATGATAATCCTTACCCCTCCACTAAGAAAATCCAGTTGTAATTTTACATTATAATTAGGATGAGGATACGCGTAGGTCACTATACGACAATTTTTTATAAATTATTGATATATTTCTTTTAATCGGAAAGAAAGTTATATAATTTATCGTGACTCACGATATGAATACTTTTCCTTATTTTCATTTATATGATCATAGGTCTCACTAACTATTGTGTTAAAAAAATTCTAAATTTCCAGTTGAGTTATTCTAAATGGTTGGTTTAGTAATATATTAACTCATTAAGTCATTGAGTGAAAATATTTTACAATGGGAGATCTTGTGTATAAATTATTATTAAAATAAATCAAAATAAAACGCAAAGAAAAATTAATGTTTAATTAGAAAATTTCAACCTATTTTGAATATTACATTCAAAAAGCAAATTTATAATATATGGACATATGTTTTATCTTTATTAAATAAGTATACTATAATTAAAATATATATGGACATATGTTTTATCTTTATTAAATAAGTATACAATAATTAAAATATATATATTAAATAAGTATACAATAATTAAAATATATATTATTGTTGCAGTTAAAAAAAAAAAAATAGAAGCAAGCTTGTTGGCCTTGAGTATGAAATAAAAGCCTTATGTTTTAGTGTAGCATATAACGCAATATTGGGCAATCAAACTTTGAGTAGCTATACCCAATTACTTACATTTAGTGACATGATTTGGATTTGATCCCAATTATTGTTATTATTATTATTATTACTACTATTACATAAATAGCTAAAAACGGAAAATTTTTTACAAATATGGTTGACTTTTATCTTTCAAAAATACGGTATTTGACAATAATTAAAATAAATAAATAAATAAAATAAAAAAAATAAAAAAAAATAAAGAAAAAATAAAAAAAATAAAAAAAAATAAATTATTTTTATTTTATTATAATTTATTTTTATTTCTTCTTTATTTTTTTCTTATTCACTATTATTCTTATTTGTTCATTTTTTATTTTTATTTTTTTCTTATTTTCTATTATTCTTATTTTTTCAAAATTTTCAAAATTTTTAATTTTTTAAATTTTTCATTCGCTATTATCCTTATTTATTCATTTTTTATTTTATTTTTATATTTATTTTCTAATTCTCTTTTTTATTTTTT
>CATIWM010597544.1:0-13265 GCA_949671775.1 Mallotus repandus | reverse complement strand
TTAACGAATTGGCATGGAGGGATTTACACCCGATAATTGTCTCTTAAATACTACACTAATCATCACCATGTGTACAACAATAACAATTATCAATTACTTAAATTATATGAATCAATATTAGAAATTAAAATTTCTAACAGTTTAAAGTCTATAAAATTCAATCAGTGGAAGGAACAACCTGGCTGTCTAGAGTGGCTCGATTCAAAAGAACCAAACTCAGTTGTTTATGTGAATTTTGGTAGTGTCACAGTCATGACACCACAACAACTAGTAGAATTTGCTTGGGGACTTGCAAATAGCAAGAAGACATTCTTGTGGGTAATTAGGCCTGATCTTATTGTTAGACATAGTCCGAAAATTTAGGCCCATATTTAATATTTAATTTGATTTTTTATTTGATTAGAATTATTATTTAATAGTGAAATAAATATAAAGTTATTCTCGTACATAAATTGGTCCTCTCTCCACGGGTTAGTAGACTAAATTCCATCTAGTTTCTCTGCGATGTGAAAATCAGGGTTAACGGAAAAAAATCAGTTTAACCAAAAACCTAATCTGATTCAAGTCTCTCTACAATCAAGATGAATTCTGTATCAAGTAAGTATTTTATTATTAAATTTTATGTAACAAATTATTTATTTAAGATACTATGATTATGATTATGTTTGTTTTGCATGATGATTATGTTTGTTTTGCATGTGGTATCAGAGCATGAGTTTTGAATAAATAATTTATTCATATATTATAATTGTTGATTATTTTATGTTTATGGGTGTTGATTGAAATTATTGTTTGATTTATTGTTTTAATGTTTTGATTAAAAAAAATCAGAATTAAAAGAATGAATTAACAATGTTTTTTTTTCAAACTTTTGGCCATTAATATGAATTGATGATGAACTTTGGTTTTGGCCAAACGTTTTGTCGGCCATATAAAATTGTTTAATGAATGGCTGTATGAAATACAAAATGGGTTTTCTTTCACCAAGTTTTGGCTGAAGTTTGGTTAGCCATTAATTTGAATAAAATAATAATAATAATAATAAATGGCCGTATGAATTGGATGCCTTTCTTTTTCTAAAGTTATAGTTTTATTTTCAATTGAAGTTTTAAAGTTTTGCTTGTAGTATGGGCCGTGTGAATTGTTGATATAATTATTTTGTTGGCTTATGATATATTAATTATTTTAATAAAATAATTTTTAGTTATATGACATTAAGATTAAATTAGTTAGTTAGTCAATAAAGTGGCCAAACTAGTTTAACATATGGTCATATAATTTATGAAATTTTATAGAATGCTATTGTTTAGGTCATAAGGATTTATTGGTTGTTAAAAATTAAGGATTTGTCCAAAGGTAAATCGATATTCTATAACGAATAAACATAAAGGAGGACATATAATATTCTTTTGTCAAATATAATATGGATATCCAAAGATACTATATATATATTTGATAAAGTTTATTAATTACCTTATAAAGCTTGAATAGCATTCCAATTATGATGATGATGTGTATATATTGTTGTGTTTATCCAAAGGAGACCTACAATAAATTTTATTTTAATTATATGAATTTGTTTATTTAGTGAGCATTTATGTATTTGCAGTTATTTCCCTACATTTGCATGCTTCTGCTGTTACTATCTTTAATGGTTTAAACTTTTCTGAATGGCATGAGCAAGTCAATTTCCATTTAGGTGTCTTGGATCCTGTCTGGGCACTATTTGAAGAAAAGCTTGTTGACATTATTGATACGAGCAGTGAGGCTGAGAAGTTAAAACATAAAGCATGGGATAGATCTAACAGATTATGCCGTAGTTTCATGCGAATGACAATTGCCAACAACATTAAGTCTACTCTTCCAGAAAGTGTAACTGTTAAAGAATATCTTAAGCTTGTGGAAGAGCGCTTTCGTTCTGCTAATAAGTCACTTGTAGAGACACTAATGGCTGAACTCATGATCATGAAGTATGATGGGTCGCGAAGTATACAACAACATGTCCTTGATATGACTAATATTGTAGTAAGACTTAAGACCCTAGGAATGACTGTGGATGACTCTTTTCTGATATAATTCATTTTGAACTCATTGCATCAAGAGTATGGGCCTTTTCAAATTAACTATAACACTATTAAGGATAAGTGCAATATTAATGAATTGGCCGGTAAGCTTACACAAGAGGAAACAAGATTAAAGGCACAAGGGGTTCATTCAGTAAACCTAGTGGGTCAAGGAGCTGGTAAAGTTATCAAACCAAAATCCAAGAAATTTAAGAAGAAAGGACCAACTAAAGTAGCACAAGTCACTGATGATAATAAGAAGGAAAGAAAGGTAGATAAATGTCACTTTTGTAAGAAAGAAGGATATTATCAGAAAGATTGCCTGAAACGTAAACCTTAGTTCAAAAAGAAAGGTATCTTTCATTATGTTTCTCTAATTTTTGAATCAAACTTATCTGAAGTTCCTTCTAATACTTAGTGGTTGGATTTTGGTGCCACTAATCATATTTCCAATGTAATGCAGAGGTTTCTTACAATCTAGAGCATAAACCCAAATGAGAACTTCTTGTTCATGGGGAACCGAAAGAAGGCCCCAATTGAAGGCTTAGGGACATATTGTCTGATTTTAGATACTGGGTATCACCTGGATCTACCACAAACTCTCTATGTACCTTCACTTTCAAGGAATTTGGTTTATGTATTGAAGCTTTATGTTAATGGGTTTAGTTTTAAGATTGGAAAAGGATGTTTCAGTTTATTTAATAAAGATGATTCCTCCATTAGTTTTGGAATTTTTGTGGATGGTTTATATAGAATAAAACTTGATGTTAATTAATTTGCATCCCTGATGTGTGTTCATTAGAATATTGGAATTAAACGTAGTATGGCAAACAAAAACTCTACTTACTTGTGGCATAAACATTTAGGTCATGTATCCAAAGAAAGGCTACAAAGATTAGTAAAGAATGAGATTTTACCAAATCTAGATTTTACTAATCTTGGTTTATGTGTGGATTGTATAATGGGAAAATAAACCAAACATAACAAGAAAGGAGCCATAAGAAGTACTCAGCTTCTTGAAATTATACACACCGATATATGTGGACCTTTTGATACTCCATCATTTGGTGGAGAAAAGTATGTTATCACCTTTATAGATGATTTTTCATGTTATGGATATGTCTATTTGCTTAATGAAAAATCTCAAGCTGTAAATGCCATTGAGGTGTTTGTTAAAGAGGTTGAAAGGCAACTAGATAGAAAAGTGAAAATAGTAAGGTCTAATAGAGGTGGTGAATACAATAGAAAGCATGGAGAATCAGGATAAAATCCATGTCCATTTGCATAGTTCCTCGAAAGACATGGCATATGTGCACAATATACTATGCCAGGCACACCTCAATAAAATAGTATGGCAGAAAGGCGAAATAGAACATTAATGGATATGGTTAGGAGTATGATAAGTAATTCCTCATTACCCAAATCTTTGTGGACATATGCATTTAAAACTGCAGTATATTTGCTGAATAGGATTCCTAGTAAGGCAGTTCCTAAAACTCCTTTTGAGTTATGGACTAAAAGAAAACCTAGTTTAAGACACCTGCATGTTTGGGGTTGTCCAATAGAGGCACAAATGTATAATCCATATGAAAAGAAATTGGATTCTTGAACTGTTAGTGGTTACATTATTGGTTACCCAGAGAAATCCAAAGGGTACAGGTTTTACTGTCCAAACTATAGTTCTAGAATTATTGAGATAGGCAATGCCAAATTCATTGAGAATAGTGAATTTGAGTGTTGATAAAAAAATTGTGGATATTAATGAAATAAGGGTTAATGTTCCGTTACCCATAAATGTTCCTGCCTCCACAATTATTCCAAATTTGCAAGAACAAAATAATAATGAAAAATATTTGAATGAAGAAATACCCCGTGAAGAACCTAACCTACCACCAGCTGATATAAATGAACCACGTGGAATAGCTTTAAGTAAACCTGTAAGGGTAAGAAGACCGGCTATTTTAGATGATTATTTAGTTTATTTATAAAAGTCAAATTTTGATTGTGGCATTGATGAAGATCCTGTTTCCTTTTCATAAGCCATTAACAGTGATAAGTCTGATAAATTGATCAATGCTATGAAAGAGGAGTTAAAATCAATGGTTGAAAACAATGTCTGGGATCTTGTCGAATTGCCAGAAGGTTCTAAATGAGTTGGATGCAAGTGGGTCTTTAAGATTAAACATGGCTCGAATGGCAATATCGAACAATTTAAAGCTAGACTTATTGCCAAGGGTTATACTCAGAAGGATGGCATTGATTATAAAGAGACATTTTCACCTATTTCAAAGAAAGATTCATTAAGAATCATTATGGCTTTAGTAGCTCAGTATGATTTAGAGTTACACCAAATGGATGTGAAAACAACCTTTCTTAATCGGGATATAGAGGAAGAAATTTATATGGATTAACCTGAAGGTTTTTCCATAAAAGGAAACGATCATATGGTGTGTAAACTTAAGAAATCAATATATGGACTTAAACAAGTTTCCAGGCAATGGTATCTTAAGCTCAATGATACTATTACATCTTTTGATTTTCAGGAAAATATTATTGATCGGTGCATTTACTGAAAGATTAGTGAGAGTAAGTTTATATTTTTTGTTCTATATGTTGATGATATTTTGCTTGCTGCTAATGATTTAGGAATCTTGTATGAGACTAAAAGTTTTTTCTCTAAGAATTTTGAGATGAAGGATATGGGAGAGGCATCCTATGTGATTGGAATTTCAATATCTAGAAAGAGATCACATGGATTGTTAGGATTGTTTTAGAAAGCTTACATCAAGAAAATTCTTGAGAGGTTTAATATAAACAATTGTTCAGTAGGTGTTGTCCCAATACGAAAAGGTGGTAAATTTAATCTTATGCAATGTCCAAAGAATGATGTGGAGTGTAAGCAAATGGAATCTATTCCATATACTTCTGTTGTGGGCAATTTGATGTATTTGCAAACTTGCACAAGACTTGATGATAGCTTCGCGATTGGAATGTTGGGTCGATATCAGAGTAACCTTGGTATTGATCATAGGAAAACTGTAAAGAAAGTGATGAGATACCTTCAAGGAACTATTATTATATGCTCACATTTAGGAGGTCTGATCAGTTAGAAGTGATTGGATATTAAGATTCAGATTTTGCTAGATGTGTTGATAGTAGAAAGTCAACTTTTGGCTATTTGTTCCTATTAGGAGAAGGTAAAATTTCATGAAAAAGTGTCAAACAATATGTCATTGCCCTATCCACTATGGAAGCAGAGTTTGTAGCTTGCTATGAAGCTATAATTCATACATTATGGCTGCGAAACTTTATTTCAGGACTTGAGGTTGTCGACACCATTACTAATCTGTTGAAATTTTTTTTTGATAATTCCACGGCAGTTTTTTTCTCCAAAAATGACAAATATTCCAGAGGAGCTAAAAATATGGAACTAAAGTACTTTGTTGTCAAAGAGGAGGTTCAAAATAAAGAGTGTGCATTGAATATATAAGAACAAATCTTATGATTGCATATCCTTTAACTAAAGGCTTACAACCAAAGACATTTAAAGAACATGTACATAGAATGGGTCTTGGTTGTATTGAAGATTGATTATGATGATGTTATGACACTTTTGAGGTCATTAATGTGATTTATTTCTAACTTTATCAAATTATTTCTTGTTCTTTATGCTTGTATACGCTTAATGTTTTAAACAAGAAAATTAATATATCTTTAAGATAATTAATGTCACACCCTGTCTCACGTGGCCTGAGGTGGATGGTTAGTATCTCTCTTGTCTCACATAGCCCTAGATGGACACTAAAGCTTACTCTTTTACACTTTTAAAATCATCTTTAATAAAATTTAATAAACTTAATGCTTCTCATTTTGTTTAAGTATAAGTATTTATATAGAGATAAGTCAAATTCACATTAAAATAATAGTAAAGATTAAACTAAAAATAATTTAATACACAATATATAATAACATGTCTACAAAAGTTTTAAACTTAAAATGTACACTATTATGACCATTAAAATGAGAGCAACAACAGAGCAAGATTATTAGGCCGTCCTTAATAATCTATCTATAGAACCCCCTTGAGTCATAGGTCCACTATCAAGCCCTGCTATTTGAAAAGATTTTGAAAACAGAGAAAAATGAGTACATAAATACTCAGTGAATAGATATTACAAGTATAAAATAATTTATTTAAATTAAACATAATAAACACCTTAAATCCAAAATACTAGAGTATTCATAACCAAATTATAATTCATTTAAAACATCAAATCTAATCTTGCTTTCAAACATATTCAAAGTTTAATCAAAATATCATTCACTTAAAACATTAAATCAACACTTGCTTTCAAACTTGCGCAAACTCAGCCAAGTCAAACACATGCTTTTACAATATTATTATAAACTTTCATGTGTATTAACCAACCCTGTAGCAACATCACAACCCAACCATAACATACAGGCCATCACAAACTCACTCTTAAGGTGCACTTGAAGGCTAACCCTTTGACTATATTAGCACGGAATGACCCTTCTCCCGTCATCGTCCTTCAATCAAGTGCCCTGTTGTTTATTGCATAATAACAACCATCACAAGTCTCAAATGTGCATATATCATCTTAGCACATTCAACAACTCGCATAGGGTGGTAATACATAAAACCAAATGCCATTTTCATTGATAATCAATCAAAATATTGATATCATATTGTAGTTCCACAAAGCATTCCAAAATCAAATTATCTCTTTTATAATTTCAAGCAATGAAACCAAGTCAATTATAAACTCAATTAGATCATCAAGTAACTAAAATATTCTCAAATCAAATTACAAAACAAGGCATGGACTAGTAACACATTCAACTTGTAAACTTGAAATCATTATAGTTTCAAAACTTGAAACTTATACAAACATTTTAAGTAGCAACAAACTAATTTAAAACAGCTCAAACATATCAATTCAAGGTCATGACACAACACCAAAAATCTCACTTTATTGTTGTATAAAAAGAGTTAAAGGGCTTGAACATCTACTTACCAAAATAGCCTATAAAACACACCCAATCAATTCATCGAATTGCTTAGTTTGCACCTCCACTTTCCTTGCCTTTCCTAGCACCTAAATCATAAAATTTATTTATAAATCATCAATATAACAATCCCATATACTGATCTAATTATACAACCCCCAAACTATATGCAAATTAATCTAATTCTATAAATCAGCTCTATTTATTCTAAAAAGTTGTTTTTAAGCCTAACTTAAAAAAATTACTCTAACATGTAGAAAAGAAATTAATAAAATTGACTTGAAAATATCCTAAATATGACATTTGAGGCTACTAGAAATTATTTTGGTAAACTAAAACAATTTAAATGGAAATTAAGAAATTTCCACCAAAACACTTCCAGAATTTTTATCTCAAAATCCGTGAGGAAGCAAACCCAACTCTAATACTGAAATTAATCCTCATAATTTATACTATTTATTAAAAATAAAATCACAATTTCGGGGTTGGTCACTATTCTTCACTGAAATCATTATTGATCGTTGGAATCACTATTCATTACCAAAAAACATAACATCCGATAAAACTGAATATACCAAAATGTTCCTCACAACTAGTATAACACAAAAATAGCTTCAAACAACCCAAAATATTTACTAAACAATTAAATCAAAAAATAAACTAAAATTACCTAAAAATATTCGCCAAATATTCTACGGGTGTAGATCAGACGTGTGGTTGGTGGCTACGGACTCTTGGTAATGCGAGGAACGCAAAGGGACCAATCTTGTCACCTGAAACTCGCCGGAATAGTGCAGATCTGAGAAATAATGTCGACTATACTTTTTAAATTTCTGGGCATTTTTAGATGGTTTCTCACAAAATAAAAGCTAAGGAAAGGTAGAAGAGGATGAGAAGAAGCTAGGATTCAAAATTGGTGTTAATCGGAGATCATTTGGGCAATTAACAAAGAAAAGAAAGAAAAGAAAAAATATAGGAACTAAACTGAATATTTTGCCTGCGCATGTCAATTTATTTGAAAATTTTACTTATAATTATAATAATAATAAAGATAATAATAGTAATAATAAAATAATATTAATGTCAATATCAATAATAATAATTATTATATAATAATATTAATAAAATATTAATAGTAATAACCACACAAATTCAGGTTATTACAGAATCAGATCGAGCTCAAAGAGGAAAAATTTAAGATAACTCTTTAAAGTTTTCATATTATTAAATAACACTTAATTTGGAGCTTTCTAGCTCAAGATATGATCAAATTACAGAAACTGAAAAATCAGGCATTTAGAACTCGAATTCTGCATCTTACAAAATGTAACTTAATTAACCAGAACTCTTAAAATACTTACCAAATAAATTACTAGAGCCTTAGAGATGATGAATACAACTTGAAAAAGTGATTTAGATAATCAAATTTCACTTCAACAATCAGCACCAACTAGTAGATTTAGATTTTCTTTCTTTCCCCTTTTTCTCTTATAAATGTTCTTTCTTTCTTTCTTTTCTATGGCTGCCACGAATTGAATAGGATAGTAGCCCCTTAAAATGGATAAATCATAATGTAAAATATCCATTTTAATCCTTAATAAAATGCTAATATTACTTCTTAACTCTTGAATTTTCAATTGTTTCAATTCAGGCCAAAAGATGTTTCAATTGAGTTCCTTCATCTATAACTATATTTATAAATACTAACTTATACATAAATTCAATTAATATATTATATGTAAATACAATGCATAATAAATGCAAATGTACTTAGAATTGGGGTACGAGTGTGACAATTAAGTGGACACTAAGTTATTTATATATAACTTATGTAACCTAACTTCATAAGTTGCTAATGTAGTGGTCTATAGAAGGGAGTGTGCAATTTGAAAGTGTATGACTGCCATAACTCTCATTATGTACTTTATAATGTTAAGGTTAATCATGATGGAAGAATGAGATTATGAAATTTAATTATGCGCGCCTAATGTTTACACTATTAAATATTAACGTCATGAACTATCGGACCAAGTGGGAGAATGTTAGATGTGGTCCGAAAGTTTAGGCCCATATTTAATATTTAATTTAGTTTCCTATTTGGTTAGGGTTATTATTTAATAGCGAAATAAATATAAGCCATTGATTTTGGTATTTGATGAGCGTACCAAATTAAAGTTATTCACATATATAAATTGGTCCTCTCTCCACCTATTAGGGTTAGCAGACTAAATTCCATCTAGTTTTTCTGCTACATGAAAATCAAGGTTAAGGGAGAGAAACCAGTATAACCAAAACCTAATCTGATTCAAGTCTCTCTACAATCAAGATAAATTCCGCATCAAGTAAGTATTTTATTATTAAATTTTATGTAATAAATTATTTATTTAAGATCCTATGATTATAATCATGTTTATTTTGCATAATGATTATGTGAGTTTTACACTTATTACAGGCGAGTCGGCAATCGTTCCTGCAAAATTCTTAGAGGAGACTAAAGAAAGGTGTTTACTAGCAAGTTGGTGTCCGCAAGAGGAAGTTTTAAGCCACCTATTAATCGGAGGATTCTTGCACAAAGTAGATGGAATTCAACAATAGAAAGTTTATGCGGAGGTGTGGGCATGGTTTGTTGGCCTTTCATTACAGACTAACAGACAAATAGTTGGTTATGTTGTACTAAGTGGGGTGTGGGAATGGAAGTAGATAATGATGTGAAGCGAAACAAAATAGAGAGGCAAGTGAAGGAGTTAATGGATGGTAATTAAGGGAAAAAAATAAAGAAAATGGCGATGGAGTGGAAAAATAAGGCAGAAGAGGCTACTGCAAGTGCTGGAGGATCATAGTATATTAATTTGGATAAAATAACAAATATGGTCCTAAATCGTTCTCCAGCAACTAGCCACATTTAGGGGTGTGCAAGAACCGATCGAACCAAAGAAATCTAACTGAGCCGAACCATTTTGAGCAATCGGCTCGATTGGTGAGTGAAGTTTCGGTCAGTTCAGTTCTTGTGGTGGGTGAAATACGGTTATCGATTTTAGGTTCGATTTCAGAATCTATATATATATATATATATATATATGTTGCAATAAGTGGGGTGTGGGAATGGAAGTAGATAATGATGTGAAGCGAAACAAAATAGAGAGGCAAGTGAAGGAGTTGATGAATGGTAATTAAGGGACAAAATCAAGAAAATGGCGATGGAGTGGAAAAATAAGGCAGAAGAGGCTACTGCAAGTGCTGGAGGATCATCGTATATCAATTTGGACAAAATAATAAATATGTTCCTAAATCGTTCTCCAACAAGTAGCCACATTTAGGGGTGTGCAAGAACCTATCGAACTGAAGAAATCTAACTGAGCCAAACTATTTTGAGCAATAAGCTCGATTGGTAGTGAAGCTTCGGTCGGTTCGGTTCTTATGGTAGGTGAAATACTGTTATTGATTTTTGGTTTGGTTTCAGGGTCTAACAGACCGAAAATCAATTTAATATAATAAATATTTATCAAATATATATTATAATTACTAAACCTAAATGATGTCGTTTTTCCCTAAACCCTACGTATATAATCATCCTAAACTAACCCTAACCCTCATTTCCCCTCACTCTCCTACCGCCTCCCTCCTTCTTCTCTCTCGTTCTCTCTCGAATCTTCCCAACTCTTCACTCCAAAACCAGAACCCTAAACGCCCCTGCCTCTTCCTGTTTTCTTACATTGCTCCTCCTCCGGATTCTATTTAGTCATTATCTTCATTTATTTCTTTAGATGACAGTGAATCTAGTGACATAAACCTTAAGACCTTGCTTCGTTTCTTCGAGTTTTCTATTGATTTCTTGTAATTTTTGCACTCTTAAACTCTAATACATTAAGATCTCATGCTGAAATGTTTTTATGATCATTCATATGATGAGATCTAAAATGGTAAATATTTATTAAATTCTTTTTCTTTTTGTGGGTTAATTGTATGTAAATATTTTTTTGTCATTTTTTTATGTAAAATAGATTGTTTATGGTGTATTTTGAGTTAGATGTCACTGAGTTGGTGTAGATCTAAAATTTTTGAATATATACAAACATTATTTGACTCGATTTAAAGGAAAAATTGTATTTCTTAAAAAATAAATGATCGGCTGTTGAATTTTAATACATGCATGTTAATTTTTTTTGATATCAAAGTTTGATTTTTTATGATTTGGTGTTAAATGGAGTATGTGCACATAGATCTAAATTGGTAGAGTAAAAATTTTATATTTTTTGCATGTTACTACGATTTAAAAAATAAATGTTATTTTTAGATAATTTTATTAGTTTCATTAAATTTTATTTATTTATGATTTTTTTTGAGTTATACAGATTCTGTAAACCTAAATCTAACTTATTAGTGAAAAAATTTTAAATTTTTTTGCATGTTACTCCGATTGAAAAAAAATATGTTAATTTTTTTCATAATTTGTTAGTTTCATTAAAATGTTATATGATTTATTCAATTTTTTTATTTGCTGTTTACACTACATCGATTGAAATAATAAATATTTTTACTTTTATACTACTTTTGTTAGTTTCATTTATTTAATTTTGTTATATGATTAATTTCTGTTCTATTTGTTTATTTCTTTCAATTTCGATTCTTGTAAAAGGGTGGAAGCAATTTGCTTCATTGTTGAATCACAAAATTATATGTGATATATTTTGAGTGCAAAATTTTAAAAGGGTGGAAGCCGTCCATTTCTTGGTTTCTATCACTGTGATTCACTATGATTCTTGATTCTTAGATTGTGTTAGGCTACTGAATTCAATTACAAAAAAAATTAAAGGTAACAACTATTGGTACACTTAATATTTTTAATTTTATTTGTTAAGTGATTTTAATTGTGTAACTATAACTACTTGGTTAGTTTTGTTATCTGAATTTTTTTTGGTGGATGGAACGTGACAGTGGCAGTAATCCTGCCACTGTTGCCCCTGTGCCTGTCTCTGAAAGTGCCTTGGGGGTGGAAGCAAATCAAGCAATTTCCTAGACACAGTCTGAGACACAGAATGCCTCTGCGGAGACTTAGAAGCAGCCTGAGCCTGCAAAAAAAAGAAAAAAGAAAAGCCTCTAAATCCAAAGCAAAGTGGTAGGAGCATTTCTTGAAAATTAAGGATGAGGCAAGGGGCAAGACTGCCAAATGTAAATACTTTGGTAAGACCTTGTGTGCTGACCCTTACAAAAATGGCACATCTAGTCTTAGAAGTCATGTGATAAAATGCATGAAAATGCCACATACTAAAGACACTAGGCAATCTTTTTTAACACTTCAACCTGCATCTGATGTTACTGCATCACAATCTGAGCAATTAGGAATATTAGTCACATGGAATTTTGACCAAGATGCCATAAGGAAATCACTTGCACATATGTTGATTGTTGATGAATTGCCCTTCAAATTTGTTGAAGGTGAAGGCTTTTGAAATTTAATGTCATCTTGTTGCCCTAGGTTTAAAATTCTATCTAGATGGACGTTGTCTAGAGACTGTTACTCCATTTATCTTGATGAGAGGGTGAAGTTAAAATCTTTTACACATAGTTAGTCATATAGAATCAGTATTACTACTGATTCATGGACTTCCATTCAAAAAATGAATTATATGTGTGTTACTGCCCATTTTATAGACATGGAATGGAAGTTGCAGAAAAGAATGATCTCTTTTGTGCTTATGACTTCCCATAGGGGAGAATATCTTACTAAGGCCTTTAAAAACTGCTTGGTTGATTGGGGCTTGAAATTTGTTTTTTTGTGTTACTGTTGATAATGCTTCTTCCAATGATACTGCAATCAAGTATTTTAAGAAGAAGTTTTTGTCTTGGGGTACTTGCTCCTATGTTCGATTAAAATTCCTACATATGAGGTGTATTGCTCATGTTTGAATCTTGTTGTTATTGATGGCTTGAAAAAAGCCTCTAAATCAGTGAAAAAGATAAGAGAATCTGTTAGATATATAAGAAATTCACCTCTTAGACTTAGAAAATTTAAAGAAATATTTGATTTTATTGGGATAGAAAGTCAGTGTGCTTTGTCTTTGGATGTTCCAACTCGATGGAACTCTACTTATCTCATGCTAAAAACTGCTTGTTTGTATGAGAGAGCATTTAATGAGTTTGAGGATCAAGAGAGTTCTTTTAGGGCAAACT
>CATIWM010597027.1:0-10957 GCA_949671775.1 Mallotus repandus | reverse complement strand
TAGAAATAGGTGTTCAAGTTGGAAACAAGTTTTCTAATTTTTTAAATTTATGAAAACAGCTCAAAAGGAGTTTTTTGAAATTATATGTTGTATTTGATGCGCTTAATATTCTATAGTGATATGCACTCTAACTATTTAGAAGTTTTGTGTTTACTTAGAGAAAACTACTCCAGTTTTCTTAAAATTTTTCAAAATAAAAACAGAAAATAGATGTTTGCATTTATTTTGGATATTTTCACAAAAATCTCACTTGATAATTGTGAAATCACAATTTTAAGAGAAGTGTAAAACAATTTTTTTTTATTTTTTTAACAAAAATTTCTCATTAAAAATATAAAGTGATCACGCAGAGTTTTCATTTGAAAACACACTGTTTTTATTACGGCGTCTTTTCTACTTCTTTTTTTAATTCATTATTTGTTACTTTATTTTAATATTAGAAGACAAAACAAACTCTACTTTTCAAATACTAAATTATCTCTCTACTTTGATACATTATTTCTTCCTCTGTAAACACATTTTCGATTTTCAAAAAATGGAAAATATTTTTTAATTTCTAACAAGTAAACATATTTTACAAATTTTCTATGAAAATGTCATTTTTTTTGAAAGTTGAAAAATAAAAATAAAAAATAATTCTCTGGAAGTTAAATTGGATGCATCCCATAAAAGGCAAAACTCTCACCAACATATATATATATATATATATGTATGTATGTATAATTTAAACTCAACATATGATGAGATTTAAAACTTAACAAAATATAAGTAAAATAATTTTTTTTTACACTAGTGAAAGAAACAAGAATAATTTTTTTTTTTTTTCTTGAAGGAAAGGAACAGATCTTGGAAATATGTAACGTGAATGGAAAAATAACAAGAAATGTGAATAATAACAGTAAAGAGACGTGGGTCGAGTATATATAGAAGGGATATTCTAGACACGTTACTATCGGCATTTGGTTTTGATTTGGAACGGGTAATACGATGATCTTTTGTGTTCTTGGAGTCTCATACCTTCCAATCTAACTTCTCTTTTCAAATCTTCACAAGCAAAACAAAAGATCCCATCTCATCACTTCCCATCAATCTTCTTCTTCTTCTTGGTTGAACATATATATGTATATATATATTACTGGTCATGTCCTACTCACCAAAATCTAAAGAATTCATTGCTTCTGCTCCACTTTCCATTTATAATCACTAAAATCGTGCATGCATTACGCCATTCTCTATGAATTTCTACTCAGCATTGTCACGTCATTAATGGGTGGTTGTTAAAATGCAGTTTCTTTTGTTTTGGTAACGATTTTATTGCCATTCATGATATGTCGTACAACACCACTCATACGCCATTTTCAAATGTTTGATCTGTAAAAGGGTTCACGTAACCCACGCGCTAGCACTCTATATATTCCTGTACATTTTTCTTCCGGCGAAGAAGAAGAAAAAGAATTTGAGGGGTTTTTGTAGATTAATCCTGACAGGATGAGGGGAGCTGTACTTGTGGCCCTTGCTGCTGCAGTGGGGAATTTGTTGCAAGGATGGGACAACGCAACCATTGCAGGTAGATATTTACATATATGTATCGATCCTTTATATGCAAGATTTATTATATGTCATTCATTTTCGATTCAAGATTTATATGGTGCAGCATTGATCTTGTTTTGATTTCTGAGTTTAAAAATTTGGTGTTGAATTACAATCACTTCTACATCTGAATAACATGTTGCCTTTCTTAAATTTCAGGGTCCCTTCTTTACATCAAGAGAGAATTCAATCTGCAGACACAACCAACCATGGAAGGGCTAATTGCAGCCATGTCACTTATTGGAGCCACCATTATTACAACATTTTCAGGGCCTGTATCAGATATATTCGGAAGGCGTCCGTTGTTGATAATCTCTGCAATTATGTATTGCATTAGTGGTCTAGTGATGCTATGGGCTCCTAATGTTTATATCCTTCTTTTTGGAAGACTATTAAATGGATTTGGGATTGGTCTTGCTGTCACTCTTGTTCCTGTCTATATATCTGAAACAGCACCATCTGAAATCAGAGGACAATTAAACACTTTCCCTCAGTTCATGGGTTCAGGTGGAATGTTCCTTTCATATTGCATGGTATTTGGCATGTCACTAATGGAAGCACCAAAGTGGAGGTTGATGCTTGGGGTTCTTTCAATTCCTTCTCTTTGTTATCTAGCGTTGACAATTCTTTATTTGCCTGAATCTCCACGGTGGCTTGTCAGTAAAGGAAAAATGCAAGAGGCGAAGCAGGTTTTACAGAGACTTCGCGGCAGGGAAGACGTTTCAGGTTTGTTCATAGCTAAGCACAATTATGGCCAATTATATATGCGTGTGATGTTTAAATGTTTAGTTATGAAGTTTCTTGATCTTTGTTCTACAGGTGAGTTGGCATTGCTTCTTGAAGGTCTTGGAGTAGGGCGTGAAGGATCTTTAGAAGAGTATATCATCGGACCAGCCAGCGATGGTGAAGCTATTGAGAAAGGTCAAGTAAAATTGTATGGCACAGAGGAGGGAGTGTCGTGGACGGCCAAGCCAGTCACTGGACAGAGTAGTCTTGGCATGGTGTCTCGACATGGAAGCATGGCGAACCAAAGTGTACCTTTCATGGATCCTCTTGTTACCCTCTTTGGAAGTGTTCATGAGAATCTTTCTTCGATTGGAATGGGAAGCATGCGCAGTATGCTTCTTCCAAGTACAGGAAGCATGTTCAATTTTATAGGGAATCAACCAAGAACTGAGCAGTGGGATGAAGAGAACCAAAGGGATACTGAGGACTATGCCTTAGAAGCTGAAAATGCTGATTTTGATGACAATTGGAGAAGCCCCTTATTGTCGCGCCAACAATCTGGCGCAGAAAGGGATGGGTTTAGGCGAAATAGCAGCCTCTTTAGTACTGTAGGCGAAGAAGGCAATGTTGGCATTGGAGGTGGTTGGCACCTAGCGTATAAATACTCTGAGAAGACAGGTAAAGACGGCAGAAAGGAAGGAGGGCTTCAAAGGATGTATTTGAAACAGGAAGGTATGGTAGGTTCTCAACGAGGCTCAATCCTTTCGATTACTGGTGGTGATATTCCTGAAGATGGCGAGTACGTGCAAGCTTCTGCTCTAGTCAGCCAAGCTACTATTCGCTCTGGGGATGTACTCCGTCATCTTGCACATAAGCCAGATGAGATTCAACGATCAGAACCAGCTGCAGCAGCTAAAGTGCCGGGTTGTTCTGATCTATTTGAACCTGGAGTGAAGCGCGCATTGATCGTTGGAGTTGGCCTTCAGCTTCTTCAACAGGTTTTGTTTCTCTGTCAAATTGGTAGTTTTGAAGAGATTGTCTCTAATTAAAACCTTTTAATCTGTAAATTTCATTACTCGTATATATAGGTCTCTGGCATAAATGGAGTTCTTTACTACACTCCTCAAATCCTTGAGCAAGCAGGTGTGGCAGTTCTATTATCAAACATGGGCTTGAGATCAGACTCAGCGTCTCTCTTCATAAGTCTTCTCACAGCACTCTCGATGCTTCCTTGCATAATTGTTGCCATGAGATTAATGGATATAGCAGGCAGAAGGTATATAATGTTGTTTTCTGTTCATGCCACAACTCACAAGCTACATATACTGACAATAGATGAACTTTTGCAGATCAATAATGCTGTACACAATCCCAATCTTGGTGGTGTCACTCCTTGCTTTAGTCCTTAGCAACATTCTCCATATTGGGTCTGTTTTACATGCAATAATCTCCACAGGAAGTGTCATGATGTACATAAGCTTCTTTGTTATGGGATTTGGAGCAATCCCAAATATAATTTGTGCAGAAATATTCCCAACAAGTGTGCGTGGAATTTGCATCACAATGTGTGCTCTTACATATTGGCTTGGAGACATTACAATCACCTACTTGCTTCCAGTTATGCTCAACTGCATTGGCCTTTCTGGGGTCTTTGGCTTCTTTGCTGTTGGGTGCATAGTGTCATGGATATTTGTGTTCTTGAAGGTGCCTGAGACAAAGGGCATGCCTCTTGAAGTCATTTCTGAGTTCTTTGCTGTGGGTGCAACTGCACTTCCCAAAAATGATTGACAAGGTTGTGTTGCTTGTGCTGTTCCAGAACACATATGTGCTTGGTGCTACATTTTTCTTGACAGAGTCATTGCTGAAATGAAATCAGCTTAAAATAATTCCATGATTAGTGAACTCCAATCTTAGGCCTAACCCAACTTTTTCTTTTCATTCTTGAACCATGTTTTGTTTCAAGGGAGGTGTGTTGAACCTCTAAACTCATATACCTACCAACAAAAAAAAAAAAAAATACTTTGCTTATTATATAGTTTATGCAAATTTAAATCTTTATATTAAAGCTAATATAATTCAAAAGTTAAAATTGAAATGTCAATATTTAAGGCTGATGAAATAGTTTGTATAAGTGTGTAAATAAATTATGTCATTTATCAAATTTATAAAAAAAAAAAAAAAGGGAGTGACTTACTTCAAGTTTTTTTTTTCCAAATCCATCCTTATACGCATACCACCTCATCGAAATTAAATTCAATAATTTATATTTAATATAAAGATGTAAAAATAAATATTATTTTATGTTAATGTTAAACTGAACTTTAGATTCAAACAAATTTTATTAAATATGATTTGTTAATATTTCAATTCAAATGAATACAAAGCATATCACAAGCTTGGTATTTTAATAATTTTTGTTAATATTTGTACAAATTTTTTAATTATTATGTATTAACAAAAAAATTCTTATAACTTTGTTTATATACTTATCCCAAATTGGTTGAAAAACACCTTAATTTTGAGTTTGAAGTTAGAGGTAATTTAAAATTGTGATTACTTAAATTTATTTATATATTTATTTTATATGTTTTATCAATATAAATTTATGCCATTATCAAGTAAATTTTGATTCCATTACAAATTCATGATAACATTTTTTGCATTTAAATATAGCGCAATATTTTTGGGCTAATTTGTAAAAATAGTTCAATATTGAACTATGTTGACCCTTGACATAAGTTCAGGGGGGTAAATTAACCTTTGCTGGATGACGAAAATCAGGAGAGATGGCAGAATATGATTAGCGGTTCGAGCTAGATCCGATTGGAGCTGCCGCTGTTGAACATTTCTCAATCTTCTTCTTCTTCTTTTAGGTTAGGGTTTTGAAAAAACTTCACTGAGCAGAAAGCTTCACTTGTTGAATTTCACAATCATTCGATTGAAACAAGAACAGAAATGAGCCAAGAAACGGAAGCGTCGGATCGCACATCTCTAGAGAACCGACCCGGAATCTTCGTGATCGGATCCTCCAACGTTGGCAAGCGGTCTCTTTTATCCAGTAACTCTCTCTTTCTACCCTCCAGTTCTTCGTTCATTCATTGAGTTTCTGTGCTCCCAAACATGGCGCCACTAAAATTTTTTACATTTTCTTAATTAATTAGTGTTTTTAAGGTGTTATTACAGTTAATTTGGGATGGGTGTACTTGCATTCTGTATATATAGCTCAGATGATTCGTTAAATTATGATGTAATGGTGAAGTTGTGGTATGGTTTGCAGGATTATTATCAGTGGATTTTGAAGATATATGTGATTCACCATCTGAGTTATTTGCTCATGGGTCAGTCATTTAAATCATATATATTTCAGAATTGATCTGTTTCTTCTGGTGCTTTGAATTCATGTTTGTGGTTATTTTATAATTTGTGTGTGTTTTTCAACAGTTGGACTATCAATACAAAGTATTACACTGCTGATGTTTCTGTATGGATGGCTCATCTTCATGACGGATTTTCTATCACTTCTCTCCCAATTTATAATAGCCTGACCGCTTTAGTGATGGTTTTCGACATGAATGATGTTAGCCTTTCCTTCCTTATTCGTTTTGTTAATTGCAAATGCTTGAATTTTCGTTTCATTGGCTTGCAGTCTAGGGTGTCATGCTGATTCTCTCTATACTTCTTTTGATGGCTCTTGTGCAGTTATCATCTTTTTCTGCGCTTCAGGATTGGGTTTCTCGCATTGATATTCACAAGTTTGAAATATTATTATGCATTGGAAACAAAGTGGATCTTATTCCAGGTCATCCTGTTCATTCTGAATATAGAAGACGCCTATTGAAACTCGAAGAGTCTTCTTCTGATACTTATATGCAGTTCTCTGAGTTTGGGATATCTGAAACTGAAGGAAGTAGTCTGTTGGGGGGTGAGGAACCGTCATGGGAGATTAAGAGGTCATGTATTGAATGGTGCAGTGAGCACAACATTGAGTACATTGAAGCCTGTGCCTCTAATGCTGATTTTGATAAATGTAAGACCTACTCTTTTTTTTTTTTTTGGTGTGTTTGTTTTAAGCTCAAGCTCTAATTAACGGTAAACATTATGTGATTCTGCTTTTTTCTTTTTGGCTATGAGATTCCAAATTGATGAATCAAAATAATTTACATTATTGATTTACCTACCTTTCTATATCCATCTTTAAGATAAGATATATTCTGTTGCACTTTGTATTTCAGACCTACCTCTGATAACCAGCATATAAAGTAAAATATGATTTTTCATTTCATTTCGTTTATTTTATTTATTTTGCAATTTGACATGTTTGCACAAAATTGTAAATGAAGGTAAATTATGCTATCATTATGCCTAACTTTGCTTGTATCTATCTTTAGGAAGGAAAAATAATTTTTATAGGTGCCTTATACTCTTACCCTATGTTTGGATAGAAGGAAAGAAAATGGAGAAAATATGAAGGAAAATAAAGTTATTTTCTTTTTTTTATTTTCCTTCATAATGTTTGGATTGGAGGAAAGGAAAATAAGGAGGGAAGAAAATAGATATCTACTAATTTATTATTTTAATATTTTTATCTCTAAATTTTGAATTTGAAAATCAAATTGTTTTGAGTTTTAACTTTTTTTCTTTTTCTTTCTCCACTTTCTCTACATTTTGGAGAGAAAATATGTGAAGGATAATAAGCTTTATTTTCTTTCCTCTCTTATTTTCCACCACTTTTCCAAACATAAAAAAGTTATTTTCCTCCCTCATTTTCCACCTTTATTTTCTTTCCTCCCTCATTTCCGCCTCTTTCCAAACATAGTGTTAAGGCTGGTGATCATGTGCAGTGTGTGAATGCCACAAAAGACATGTAGAAAAATGGTGCGGTGATGAAACTTTTCTGACCGATAAATTGAGTTTGAGCTCAAAATTTGATAAGATCTTAAATCAGATGTATAAAATAGCAATTAAACATGTCAAAGCCTTAATTGAGATTCTGGCAGGATTAAATTAGAGCTTGAAAGATAACTGATAAAATTTGTAATTTTTGTTAATTTCTTTCTTGGTTTCCACGAGATAATGAAGCTGTTATTGACAGGTTTATCAGCTGATGGTGATTCACAAGGAGTTGAACGTCTATTTGGTGCTCTTTCTGCTCATATGTGGCCTGGAATGATCCTAAAATCTGGCAATAGCATAACTCAGCCAACATTACCTAATAAAGAAGGTTTTGTCTTCTACCACTTTGCTTTAAGACTTGTTCACTAATTGGGATGTTAACTATTTTCATATGCCTGCACAGACTTGTCAGAAGAAGAATCTGATTATGAAGTGGAGTATGAAGTTCTGTCCGCAGGTTCAGCTGAACCATGGGATGACACATATGGAGGATGGGTTTCTGCAAATGATAATAGTGCTGCATCAGATTTAGGTGGATCAGTTGAGCAGAATAATCATAATAAGCATGATCATGAGGTTTGGGAAAAGTTTGATGAAGAGCTACAGCCCTCAACATCAACAGCAGAATTGCAGGATGATAAGGAATCAGGGCCCAACATAGAAGATCCTAGCAAAGGCACAGGAATAAATGAGGTTACACCATTTGAATTTGAGGATTTAGACCAGTTGATGTCGGAGATTGGAAATATTCGTGACAACTTGAGGTTCATGCCTGATTTTCAAAGGAGAGAAATGGCAGCAAAAGTGGCCATGAAAATGGCTTCCATGTTTGGTGGTGGCAGTGATGATGAAGAGGGATTTGATTGATCAAATGGATGTCAATTTGTAGATTTAAGCAGTTTGTCCTATTATAGCCCTTGAGTCCACCAATCAATGATTTGGGATGTGCATGATCAATTCAATTTATTCTTCAGGTTAAAAAGGATGAGCTTCTTGAAGTTGTATATTGTTTTTTCTTCTTCACCTTTAGTATAAGTAGTTGTTCTCCATCATTTATATCTTAGTTATTAAGCAAAAGTGGACTATATGTTGAAACAGTGAAAATATTAGGTAAACTTTTAGTGGCCTTTTTGCACATGGGCCAGATTGGCTATATGGACAGTACAAGTGCAGTCTTGTTCTGCTGAAGATTGACCTTTTTTTATTTAGATTAGTGCATTGTTAAAGGAAAGGATTCTCCCCTGTTAATGTATCAATCAAATCACCTACAATGCCATTACATTTGCTGCAGTTGATTGTGAGCATTGCCGGAATAGTTTTCTCAAGCCCTGTTTAATACCTAATCAATGATGTTTAGAATTCATTCGTAACTCTAGTCCTTTTCATATTGAACTTTCATTGACTATATAAAGCCCTGCAGAAGCAATTGATGTCTGGTGTTTTATATGATCATCTGCATATCATACCTAGAGCAGGCAGGATTGTATTATAGGCAGTTGTTTTCTTTTACTGCCGCTTTTTTTGATGGTATGAGAGAGCTGGCACACAGACTAACAAGTTGCGCCATGAGATGACATCTGCTGCTGGATTGGATCTCAGGAAAATTAGTGAAAGTTGGCAAAACAGCACTACATTGAGTAGTCAATAAGACACGCGTTGCATGCTTGAAGAGGACTGGCACAAGCACAGGTATTCGCACTTTTATATTCAGAGATATTTTAGCGGTAGAAATATATGTCCTTTTTTTTGTGCCCTTGTAATCATGCTTAGTTGGAAAAGGGGTAAAAAAATATGGGGAGATATTTTCAAGATTTTTGTTCCTTTCTTTTGTGTGTGTGAGCGTCAGGAGGGGATAACCTCGGATATGTTGTGGATCCTGACGGCAGCTTTGAGTAAAATGGTAAAAAGAAAAATCACTGTTCTCTCTCTCTACCGCAGTAAAGCAATCCCGTGCTTTTGTTTAATTTGGTTCTCTCCTTTTGTATTTTATTTGTGTACTTGAACAACTGAGTTAGATGGTTAAATCTCTTGATTTGGAATAAGAGAACTAAGGGTTTGGGAAATCGAACCATATTCTCAATCAAATATTCCCGTGACACAATATTTTACTAGGCAGGCTAGGCACTGTTTTCATACCTTATTATTTAGTTATTTAGTAATACTATATGCTTGTGCATATTGATATTAGCCACCGGATGGAAATAAAATCCCCCTCCCATGCGCACACTGAATAAGCTCCCCTTTTTGTAGTGTCTCATAGTCATGGACTAAAAGTAAAGATGACAAAAATAATCAAGTTTAAATTACTGAGTTTTCCTGGGTTTAGAATGGAAAGAGAATATGAATATGAAGGGTGAAAAGATGTGATTTTTTGTTTTTTATTTGTAAAGTGAGCATGACAAAAGTGCAAATTGGAGAATCAAATACTGTTGTTTAGGAATGAAAGAATAACGTAGACTGGATGGCTTTACATGTGGGAATTGCTGCTTTCTTGACTTGATCCCCTTGGCTTACATAACGTGTCAACAGGCTAATAAATGTCTATCTGATGAGATGTTATTAATTTGCTTTTTTTCTTTTAACTATTGCTATTTTGCAAAGAAAAGGAAATGCAAAGGGTAAGATATGTATGAATCAAAATTATATATTAATGTGTAAACTTATAAAAGAAAGCTCTTTTTTATTATTATTACTTCTAATTAGGAAAAGAAACTATTGGAACTCAATCTAGCAGATGACCAACATGTTAAATTTTAGCATCCAGAAAGCAGGCACTTCTACCTCTGGATAACTGAAGGAAACAAAATGAAACACACTGACATGGGGGCAAAATTATCTTATACAAAAATAAAATAAAATTGAAGAAGTACTTTTAATATTCACAAGAGAAAAAAAAAACTGCTATTAGCTCTGGCTTGAAGCTATGAAAAATGAGTACCATCAGCTGTACAATACATAAGTGGCCAAAATCAATGACAAAATAAAGCCTATTGGTGGGTTCGTCAAGGCAAGAACCCAGCAATAACAGTATGGTGTTGATTGTTATTGTTATTAATATTGACATTACTATTACTTTCCCTGGCCTTGCTATCTGCTGCAGCTGTAGTTCTAGCGCATGAGGAAGAGGACACAGTTTGAAACTGGCCACATTTCTGACACCTAGTCGCCATCAAGATCTGGCGGCAAGAAGGGCAAGAAGAGTGAGATGCTAGCCAGGTGTCTATGCACCCAACGTGGAACCCATGTCCGCACTGTGGCAAAACTTTAACTTCTTCACCCTGGGTAAACTCCCCTAAGCAGATTGCACACTCCGTGGATGCAAACTTACAAGAACCTGCTCCAGCAGCTGCAGCTGAAGAGCCATAGGTAAACTTAGGAAGAGACTGGAGGATCTTCTTCTTTAGACCCTTATTAGCAGCAGCCTGAGATGGAGAAGTAGAAGCACTACCAGTACGGCGAAGCCAGGCGCAGCGAGCCACTGCAATGAGTCCCACAACACATATCAATGCACATAGAAGAGCTGCCAATATGACTACGAAATCCGACTCAACGTTGGCGGATCCTGGTGGGTCAGCTGCTGGAGTAGAATCAAAGCCTGTGAGCATTCTTGTAAAGCGAGACATGGTTTGTTGCTAAATACCATATATTGCAAAATTACTCAAGATTCAAGAAAGAGAGAAAAGGAGTTGTTGAGGTTGGAGAGGTTCTTGAATATATATATATAGGAATCAAGAATTGGTTATGTAGA
>CATIWM010597016.1:0-18749 GCA_949671775.1 Mallotus repandus | reverse complement strand
ATTCATTATAATTTTAATAAAATTTCTACTTAAATAACTTATCATTTTTTCAATATTTTTTAGCATTAATATTTTTTATTTTCAAATAATTCTACAAAATTATACAACATTGTATTAATATTTTTATTTATTTAATAATGTAATTATACAAAATTCATAGAGTTATAAAATAATAATTTATTACATTTGTTAAATGCTTAGTCCATATTTCACTTTATGTTTGTTATATATCTTATCTCTAAGTCAAACTAGGATTATGTTTCATAGTAGTCTTGAAACTCTTTTATTCAGTTGTACTACTTTTCCATATATATTTGTGTAACATTGTAAACACGAGAGAATATAGGGTTTTTTATAAAAATATCCAAAAAATAAGTACCATTAACATCAATTGTCCCATATTTTGAAATATTATACGAGTGTCCTATGTTTTATAAATATTATACGTGTGTCCCTGTTTTTTCCTTCCGTCTTGCATCTTCTTCCTCCTCTTTTTTGTGTTTTTTTTTTTTTTTTTTGAACTTTTTCTCCTTCCTTCTCTTATTCTTCTTCCTTTCTTCTTCCTTCTTGGTGCCATTAATGGCTTCTCCGCCCACCTCACTTCTTCTCAAGCTTCATTGCTCCCTCGTCTTCCCATTGTCATCTTTGTTGTCCTCGACTAGATTCACCATCTCTATACTACCCGTACACCTCATTTTCTTGTGCTCTCCTCTGATTCTTTTCTCTAGCCTAATGGTGCATAAAACTTCCAATCATGAGGTATTTGCATAAAGATCCGACCTTTGTGTTTGGTTACTTTCTTATCATTTATCTTGCTTTATTTTTTTGCTGATACATGTGATGATAAGTCAGTGGATTAGTGTTTTTAATTGAATGGACTTGTCGAGTGTTTTATGGGATATATATGGTGTTCTTTGATTGCAATATACCCTTTTGAAAATATTTTATTTTAATTCAATATTTGATTGGATTTTGTTCTGATGAGATGGAGAAGCTTGTAATGATTAGTAGTGGAGTGGGGTGGAGTGATGATGATAAAAAAAAAAAGAGAAAAGATTGGGGTGGAGTGATGATGATCAAAAAAGAGAAAAGATTAATAAGATTGGAAGAGATCCTAAAAAGTTGCTTATACCCACCAATGCACATGATCTTCGATTGTTAGTTCAGCCAGCAGTTTATAAGAGCAAGCCTTTGAAATGGCTTCCTGATTTTTTACTTCAAGAGTTGATTAATGTGAGTTTTCACAATTTTTTCTTGACACTACATTTAGGATAGAGATTGTTTAATCAATCCTTTCTTCACCACATCATATCATTCTTCTTGAACTCTTTGTATTTTTTTTATCATAATTAATCTTGTTTAACACTAAAGTTAATCTTGAATTTCAAAGATCCAAAAATCATGCAGCATTCATGAAAAATTTGATAAATTACACAATAATATACCAAATAAAATTATTGCAACAATAATTATTCGAATTTTGATGTATGTGGGAAAAATATTATTACTATTTCATTGATGGAGTGTGTGTGTCTATGCATGTAGGTGATGGGAAATAATTACAGGAAGGAGAAGCTGGAGCTGTTAGAGCACTTGATGAATATTAATATCAAGTGAATATTAATATTTTAGTATTTCTTTAGTTTCACAGGCATTTGATGTTGAGCTTGCCCTTCTTTTTTCTAAATATTAATAAAAATGAGTATTTGGACTCCAAAGTAAAGAAAAGGTTGAGGCCAAGACGACTGACCATATGACAACAATGGTTGGTGTCCTATTTTATGAGGTCAATAGAGTGGTGATGCAGGCACTCATGCAGGAAGAAGAAAATTTTGCAATTGACTTGAAAAATACATCAAGTGTTTGTGTTGCAGAGAAGTGCCTTTCAAATTTGATTCAAGCACTTGAGGAAGTTAAAGAAGCAGAGGCTCTAAAAACAGAGAAAAAAGGAGCAGTAACTTCTTTGAACAACTCAGTCAATGTTAGCTTTTTCGTCATTAGTTTTGATTTATTTTATTAATTTATATGATTGAGCGGCAACAAAATAGCATACTTACAGCTTTGGTTGTAATCATTTAGCTAAGGCAATTTGGGTATGACTCAATTGACCAAACTTTTAATTTATTCAATCTTGGCTCCATCTTCAGCTTATTTTTTTTTAATTATGTAGCCATGTAAGTTTCTTTAATCATCTTGTCCATTTGCAGACCTTTTCATTAACTATTCATTTTTTTTTCTTTTATCATCTAATGCATATTTTTATTGTAAATGTGCAAAAATAAAATTCTTTCCTTTTGAAATAGTAAATTCTTTTATTCATGATTTTTTAGTCCGAACTATCGATATTAGACTTTTGACTAATCTGGTTTGATTTAAATAGGATTACTAAACTGACAAAGGTTTTTTATTAATTCATTTAATATGACTTCATGGAAAATTTTTATTATAAGAATGATACTTAAAAACACTATATTATTTTAATATTATTGATATATGATACAATCTAAATAGCATATTATCAAAATCTTATAAGAATCTGAAGCTCAAAACAATAGATGAAACTCAAAAGAGTATATTATCTGAATATTATAAGAATATGAAACTCGAAACAGTATCTAAAACTCAAAACAGTATATTATCTTAATATTATAAGAATCTGAAACTCAAAACAATATCTAAAAATTAAAAACAGTATCTCAAACTCATGAATACAATATATTTTTTTAATATTATTTGTATATGATACAATTAAAATAGTATACTTTTTAAATATTATTTGTGTTTGAAACTCAAAACAGAATCTGAAACTTAAAAAGTATCACAAACTCAAAATAATATCTGAAAATTAAAAACGGTATCTCAAACTCATAAATACAATATATTTTTTTGAATATTATTCGTATATGATACAATTAAAATTAGTATATTTTCTGAATATTATTCGTATTTGAAACTCAAAACAAAATATGAAACTCAAAATAGTAACTAAATATGATAATTTGAGTAAGTATTTACTGTTGGAAAAATAATATCAAACTAATATATATATATAAATATACAAATTTATATTTCAAAATATTTTTATACCATATCTGAAATTTTAATTATTTATTAAAACTAATATGAGTTATATAATTTAAATATGTTAATTATAATCTCTGAAATATATATATTAGTTTGATATTATTTTTCTAACAATAAATACTTACTCAAATTATCATATTCAAATATTGTTTTGAGTTTCATATACTGTTTTGAGTTTCAAATACGAATAATATTTAGAAAATATGCTAATTTTAATTGTATCATATACGAATAATATTCAAAAAATATACTATATGTATTTGTTTGAGATACCGTTTTTAATTTTTAGATATCGTTTTGAGTTTGCAATACTTTTTTGTGTTTCATATACTGTTTTGAGTTTCGGATGCGAAAAATATTCAAAAAATATATTATTTTAATTGTATCATATACAAATAATATTAAAAAATATATTGTATTTATGAGTTTGAGATACTGTTTTTAATTTTTAGATATTGTTTTGAGTTTCAAATTCTTATAATATTCAAATGATATGTTGTTTTGAGTTTCAGATACTGTTTTGAGTTTCATATTCTTATAATATTCAGATAATATAGTCTTTTGAGTTTCAGATACTGTTTTGAGCTTCATATTCTTATAATATTTAGATAATATTCTGTTTCGAGTTTTATATTCTTATAATATTCGGATAATATACTATTTAGATTGTATCATATATGAATAATATTCAAATAATATATTATTTTTAAGTATCATTCTTACTATTTGTTAAACTTTTTGTGCAACAAAAATTTTAATAAGTGATAAAATAATATACATACTTGAAAATTCTTCAACCCAACAAACCATAAATAAAGCATTAATATCAAGAGGACAATACTAATTGAAAATTAAAAAAAAAAAGACATCAAAATATCATACATATATATGATAGATGATAATAATAAATAACCAATGAATAAATATATAAATATATATAAATTAATAACAACCAACAAATTTCAATGTATAAAAATGGTAAAATTAAATACTAATATTCATAAATATTCCATTTGCTTTGGACAAGTACTTTGAAAGAAACCATGTCAACTCCCTAAATCTTCACCCATAGAGCAACACATACCTACAAGTTGATTAATTATTAATATTAGTCTTGGTACTTATGGAATTTATAATCAAAAGCAAAATAATCTAAGTTTATAATCTAGAATATAAATCAATATACATCAACCTCAGACTTATATATGTTTCACTCTTCCCTGGCACTACAAGCTATAAAACTTACAGATGGAGCGATGGCAATTGAGAATTGGGGTGGTGTTTAACAAGTTTAGCAATGGCAATTGAGAATTGGCAAGACAAATTTTACTATACCAAAAAAGAATCCCCTATTGTGAACATTTATCCATACATAGACCCCATAAGCGACCAGACTCTCCATTCACATCTTCAAAGATTCAACACCAAAACACGCACAACCAAGTTTTGTTGAGCGCACCATTAACATAAATACAATAATGCATCTCTGTTGATATCATATATGAGATGTGACAAAACTGCCATACATACCATATGTCACGAAACAATGGCTGTAGAGCAGACAATAATTTAGAAAGCTAATACCTTTCATTTCATATAAGCAAGCATATAGAATAAACAACCCAGTAAAAGCATATGATTGCTAGGCATTGATAAAATATCTATTGTTTTCTTTGCTTGTATTAAAAGTGGACTGTTAGGATAATAAGATCACTAACACACTACATTTTGACAAATGAGATAGATTTATAACAAAACTAGTTGGAGTATAAGGAAAAAATCATAATTCTACAATGACTCAACCAAATCAAGGTAAAATCAAAACATTTTTATTTTTATATAAGTGATATTGTTTTCATAATTTCTCAAGGTTCACAACTGAATGTTGCATCGCATTTAATTTTGTATCCATAAATATAGTCTGCGAAAACAAAAACAACCAAATCAAGGTGAGTTCAAACACCAATATTACGCATACCCATACATTGTAAAGGTAAGAAAAAGAAAAGATATTGACCTGGTAGTTATCTCCATATTTTTCAATTAGCTGGCCAATATGTACACGCTGCATAGAGGTCAATGGCTGTAAGGCTGCATGTTTGCCATCTCTCTGTTTCTTAACAAGGGCTGATTTAATTCACTAAAACAAAAGAAATTTAAAAAAAAAACTTTATTTCTCTTGGCAATACCCAACCCAATAAACGTATGTTTCCCTCTTCCATCTTCAATCAAAAAAAGAAAAAATAAGCAAATTTCAAAATTTAATTCACTAAAACAAAAGAAATTAAAGAATACCCAAAAGTTTCCAAGTCCCTGATCCATTATCTTTCTTAGCTCCTAAAGATTTTGTCTTGATTCCTCAAATCTAACCTGAAAAACAGAACCAAACTCAATTCAACCTCAAAAAAAAAAAAAAAAAGCCAAAGAAATAATAAAACCAAAAACTAAAATAAACCCAGATAACCAATTAGGCAAATAGAAAAATTTGGGTAGTGAAAAGAGCCAAAGAAAAAAAAAAGAAAACAAAGAGGAAGAAGACATGATTAGGCGAAAGGTGGAGTTAGTCAAAACAAGTAAATCAAGCTGAAAATTGATGCGTAGGAGGAAGAAGAAGATGATGATGATGATGGTGAATGAGTTAGAAGAAGGTGGAGAAGCGGAAGTGACGGAAAAAAAAAAAAAAAAGACACACGTGTAATATTTTGAAAATATAAGACACGCATGTAATTTGTAAAAAACTTAGGGTAATTGATGTTATTGCCTCCTCTTTTTTGGGTATTTTTGTAAACATCTCTAAACTTATTGTATGTAAAGTGTGTCCCATTCATGGTGGCCCATAGATCCAATAGCAACTTTCTTTTTGAGCAATGATCAATTAGCAAATTTCGCAGCCACAACTTAACAATTTGTCTTTGGGATTTTTCCAAAATTAACCCAAAAACAATAGAAAAGTTTTTAAAATATGGTTGACTTTTTCTAAAAAAATATGTTTCAAAAATATGATTGTTCTCTCGTGTAAAAAAAAAAATCTAACAACAACTTGACAACAATTGCTACAAAATAATTACAAACACAATTACTACAAAATAATTACAAACACAATTACCACCAACTAAAAATATTTTTGGTTTTTTTTTTCAGTTATTATCTGGTTGTTGTTTCTTTTTTTTGGTTTTGTCTAGTTGTTATTTGGTTGTTGGATTGTTTTTGCTTTTTTTGGTTTTTTATTATTGTCCAGTTGAATTTGTTTATTTAGTAAAAACTATCAACAAAAAAAAAATCATAATTTCACAAAAAACAACCATATTAATTGAATTTATTTAATAAAAAATTATAGATTTCACTTTTAAAATTTTTAACTCACTCATTTACTCAAAAATTTGTAACATTTAAAGAAATCAAACAATTAAAAATAGAGTAAAAAATAACTTAAAACAAGAAAAGTACATGGACAATAACCTGACGACAATCAATTTGAATTGCTTTATTTACTTCTAATTTCTACAAAGCGTACATAGAGCAGAAGATAAGTGAATTAATGCAGATATATATATCAACCATTATAATGTCCTTTGTGTATACAATATAAGATGGTGATGCTTGAGGCTTTGATTCAAATGGGTTTTCGGATGATGAGAAGAGAAAATTTAGCCACCAAAAGTTTTTGCGTCCCAAGTCTTGATAACTTTAAGATGTTCTTTGAGAGTTTTAATTATTATGACTCCAAGATGATGAGGCTAAGGAATCTTTAAAAAAAAAAAAAAGTTCATAATTCTCTCTCAGTTTAATTGGAGTTTTGACAGTCCTTTTAAGAAGAAGAAATACTGTAAAAATAAAAAGTTAAAAAAATGGTGTTACATGAAAAATATGTTGGTTATTTGTTTAAAAAAAATAACACACAAAAATTTTAAAATTTTATCCAAACTTAATGTACAATGTAATTTTTCTTTTTTCTTTCTTTTTTTTTTCAAAAAAAACATCACAGGCCAATGAATAATGTGTGGCTATGTGTAATAGAAGTATCACAATCTGCATTTCGTCAATCATCACTAGCATAGCACAATCATTACAGACACAATTATTTTTATTTCATGTGGGGAAAAAATCACTAAAAGCAAAAATGTTTTAGATCAAAATGGATAACATAAAGTTGATTGAACAAAGGAAAACTTGGACAAATATATAACCCAATATTCGGCAACTGAGGTGAAGAAATTAAATAGAATTATTCATCAATTTAGTTTAAGCCTTTCATATGTATTCGGCAATTTCATTTGTTTAGTTTTGTTATATAGTTTTTTTTTTTTTTAAATGTTGAATATTTTTAGAGGGTGAAAGCCAGCACAAAAGTTAGATGTCTACAGTTATGGAATAATATAATGCTTGAGCTGTTTAAGTCAAGCAAACATGAATAAAAAAAAAAAAGAGAAAAAAAAAACTTAATTATGGAAAAAGGCTAAGAGGGAGAAAGGTCGGAAAGAGTATTTAGTTCACAAATTTGATGAAAAAATATGATATTTGATAAGGAAAATATTTTTTAACTGAAGTAAAAAAAATGTTACCAAATTAGCTTTGGCTTGCGCATATTTAAATGTTGACAAGCGTGGAACATTGTAATTTTTTACAAATTTTAAAAAGGAGAAGGAAAATGGCACAAGGAAAGCTGAAACAAAGGGAAGCAAATTACAAGATAACAACTAACAAGCTTCAAGAGAAATAATAAATAGTTTCCTTATGCTTGTGCTATAGTTATGACTCACGATATGTGTTTAACTCTAGTGAAGAAAAAAGAAAGAGAATGGAAGAAGTTTGGTTAATTTTGTTAACCTCTCCCTCTCTCTCTCTCTCTATATATATATAAATGTTGGCTATATCTTTATTTCAGAAAAATTGCAAGCGAGTCCTTAAAAATTAACTTGACTTATTTCAGACATTTGTGGATTCCCAAACACCTTTACCACAATTTGCTTGGATTTTAGAGATGAAATTTAATTTGCAAATAAAAGAGACACTTTGAACACTTAAAAGGGAAATTATATTGATTCGAGAACTCAATACAAAAAACCAAAGTAGATAGTGTTGGTAAACTAAAAAAAATGATTGGCTAATAATTCTAAATTTGAAGTAGATGTAGATTAGTGTAGATAGATGACTGATGTAGATGCCCCTTTCTTCAATCATTCTTTTGCCTTTTATACTGCTAGAGTTTATTTCTTCCAATAATTATCCCAGCTGAGAAGTCTTCCGTTTCCACAAAATAAATTCAAGTAACTTAACACTGCAAATAACTCCTCCAGACTTCTTTTTCCCCAAGTCTTTGCATGAATAAATGTGAACAGTTGCTTCCAGATCCCTCCAATTCTTATCCTCCAGTTCAACTCTGCAAACAATTGGATCTTAATTTGGACTTTTTAAATTTTTAATCAAATTAAAATAATGAATTTCTAATTTTTAGCCCAAAATTCAATTTGGGTACAAACAATGCCCCTCACATGTTATTAGCTTGGGCTAAACCCAATACTAACGAACATGTAATCAAAGCCCATTTAAACCCTCATAAGCCCACTTTCATATATATATAAACACAAAGCAATGAATTTTGCAACCAAACTTTACTTTTCTTTATCCAATTTCTTTCAACTATGCCTAGACCCAAAGTAAAATTTAGAGAATTTGATGAATATTATTGGAGAGTAATTGCTCTTCGCGGGACTCAAAAAAATCGAGAAAAGTAGAAGTGAGAACAAGCCCATAAAGACCATTTAGATAGAATGTTAGAGAGAGGCAGATTAGCTAAAAAATATTACAGTCCTGAGTCTCCATCTTCATTTACTCAAGGACACCCCCTCTAATTCTCTAGTCCAAAATTCAAATTCCATCTTTAATTGGCCTAAATTTTTTTTAAGAATTAAATTCTCAAGTAGAAAATCCCCGAGCAAAATATTCACATGCTCGTAAACTACCCGCTGCTTCAAAATTATCTCCAAAAAATTCTCCTTTAATTCCTCCTTCAATTTAATACTTAGATTTTTCAAATTTAAAAATTTTCCAAAAACCTCAAATTATTAAATCCCTGAATTCCCATTTTTCTAAAAAATTTCCAAATTTCCTTTCTTCCTTTTGTTTCCCCCGTTTTTTTTTCTTTTTCTCCTTCACTTTCCGGTCACCCATTCTCCGGCGGACAACCACCCACCATCGCCTCTTCAGCCGATCAACACCTTTCCGTCGATCGCCCATCTTCCGCCGTCGCCGATCAGCCAGCCCCCATCATCGAACAACAACAGTCAAAGGCTACTATTCTTGCCAGAGCGGACAGCAAGCAGCAGCATACTGCTTGCCCAAATCGCGCCAACATTGAGCAGCAGAGTGCTGCTGCCTTGCGCACCTCAGACCAGCAATGGGTTGGCATTTTCTGGCCAACGATCGGTGCTCACCAGCCCCAAGCTGAACCGCATACTGCTGCTCCAACTTCGACGTCGCTAGAAGTCAGCAAGCTTGCTTTGATTCACACACCCCCACTCCTAGGCTTTGCAACCTTTGCAAGTTTTTTTTGCAATTACAAATCAATTCCTCAAAGAAAATCACCTCTCGAGACTTATTTCAGGAAGAAAAAGAGAGGTATTTTGCTTTCTTTGCAAGATTTGGGCTGCTTTTATGAATTAATTCCAAAATGAACTCATGTGATCTTTGATTTGCAATTTAGAGTGTGCCTTTGCTCTCTTGAAATAATATTGATAATTTATGACCAAAAAATTCTTGATTATGTTGAATTTTAGCCAAATAATTGTCACCATAATTCGGCTACTTCTTGTTTGATTTGTGAATTTTATGGCACTAATGATGTTTAGCTCTTAATCCTTGGGAAAATTCTCAAATTTTATTTAGCCAAATGCTATGGTCTTATTTGGCTTTGTGATTTTGATGAATGTCTTGAGGTACTAGAATTAATTTAGCCAAAAATTAATTTTGCTAGCTTTATACATTATGTCTTGTTTATTACTTTCATTTTTGGCTTATTTTAGCAACTCTAATGCCAAAATAATTTTACCTCCTCTTGATACATCCATTCAGCAAAGTGAATTCAATTTACTTAACCAAATGTAATCCCCATTTTCTTGTTCACTTAGCTCTAATAAGAGTGATAAAATCAAAATTTAAAATTCTGATTTTAAGAATTAATTCCCTCAAGAAAAATTCATTATTTGCTTCCCTTTGGCTGAATATTTGGCAACTTATGTCAAAAACAAACATGCCTTGCATATTGATCATTTCCTTAAAGCTTATGTCTTGAATGCTTACAAATGTGATGAACACAAAATATGTTTATTAGCCTAATTTAGCTCTGTAATTCGGCCATATTTTGGCAAGTCTCATGCCAAGATTTATTTCTTTAAATTCCAAGGAACGTCATTTAAATTTCTTAATACATTCATCAAGCCAAATTAATTTATTTCCTAATTTGGCTATGTAATCCCATAGCTTGAAAATATTCACTTGACTCAATTTTTATGCCAAAATAATTCCATCATGAATGGATTTTTCGGTTTCTCTTCAAGATTTGTACATTTAAAGTCTATTTAACTGAAAATTTGGTTCACTTGCTCCTTGTTGAATTTAGTTTTATTTTGGCAAATTCATGCCAAGATAATTCCACATTTTTAATTTGAACACTTAGCCAAATAAAATTTTTAGATTTGGCTTTAAGCTTGCAAATGCCTTGTTTGCTTGAATATAAGAATGAAATTCAGATTTTAATTCCTTGCTAGCCTTTCATTCTTGAATCTCAAAGTTACTCTTAACCAGAAATTTACTCATGGCTTGGTTTTCTTTCAATTATTTGGCCGATTACCAAATATTTACATGTCTAGGGAAGATGTCAATCTAGCTATTCACATAGCCAAATTATTTTAGCCAAAAATGCTGAAATTTTAATATAAAAATCCCAATTTTGACTTAAATTTCAAGCATCAATGTTTGGCTTTCATTTCTTTTCTTGACATGGGCAAAGTTTATGTTCTTGTCATAGCCACATACATGTTCATCATTAGTGCTAACTTTAAAAGCCAAGAATAAATTTAATCTTTTCTTTTAAGCAAGCTTAGCATGGAGGTGATGTGTACACTCTTAATTTTTAGCTAAGACTCATCACTTAGCTCATTTAATCTAAGCATTTAATTTGGCAATTTAATTTCAGCATGAAAACTATTCTTTTCCTTTGCCAAACCTTGTCTTAGTGTACATCCTTTCAAGCAAATAAATTAGCCTAACTTTGGTCAAAACTTTATGCTTAAAAATAATATATTTTGTCCAAATATTATGAAATTAGCCAAAAATTCTGGTTTGTTATTATTCATTCTCCAAGAAGATAAAAATTTGGCTTTGAGCAAAATGATCAAAAAATGGCTTTAAAGTTCCATTTCTTGAATATTGTCAATATTTTGCCATGACTATATGCATGTGTACTTTAATATTTCATGCTTGCATGCGAATTTTAAGCCAAAAAAATTTAATTGCTCTTAACTTCAACCTTCTTAAATATCCATGAATCTTGCTGAAACAGGTACACCATGTTTGGACTTTAGCCAATAACTTAATTGGTTTAATTTTACCAATTATTCTTGGAAATTTAATCAGTCCATCACTTGCTTCTTGTGTTTTGACCAAGTTAAGAAACTAGACATACATCCTTTCTAATTTCTAGCCGAATAAATTTTTAAACATAAAATCTTTGGCTATATGCTTCAACATAAAATTTTATTTAGCATAATGTGCCAAAATAAAATAATGTAGAATAAATATTATTTTTAGCTCTTCAAGCCAAAAACTTTAATTAAAGAACAATTCTAGCCTTTTTTGGCCAAAATTAATTTTTAGTGCCATACTTCCTTTAAATCATCCTTAGTTGCTTCAACTATTATTTCTAGGGTCTTGTTTACATTTGCTTTGTCTTGCCAAAATTGGAGAATATTTTAGTAATAAATTTCCATGGACTAAACTCACAAATGGCTACATTAAGCCACTTTAGCACTATTTTAGCCTAATCTATGTTCCCAACCTGCTTGTTGACCTCAACTATCAGTAACACATCCATGATAGAATTTATGAAGCAACTCCATGTTTACTTTAACATCAATATAGTCACCAATCTTCAAGGTCCTTAGATAAGTAACTATTTTAGCCTTCAGGCCAAAATATTTTTACCTTTTTTTTTCTAGGAAATCAACTTTTTTACCTTGGGAAAAATCATTAAAATGCACCATTCTCTTCTTTTGACACCACTTTCTCATATTTATTTTGGCAAGAATTTACCAAAACTTAATCTTCTGGAATTTTATCTTGAATTTCCTTAATTTTGCCTGTGAATTATTTTTCTTAAGGAAAAACATTCTTCCATCTTCTCATGCAATTTCGACATGTTTTGCCAGTGACAGCCAATGAATTATTTATGTAATATTGCAAATAAGCATGTGGCTTAGAAAACCACAACCACTTTTACTTACTTTCCAAGAGCAAAAGTTATTAGTTTTAGCAATAAATAGCCAAAGCCATATATATTTGCATGATTCATTTAAATTCAAGGCATTTATCATTCTAAGGCCAAATTATTTGTGAATTCAGCCTTATTTCAATATTTCTTGCTTGGAAATTTTGTAACTATTCAATTGCTCTTATTCAATTGTGCATTTTGGGAATTTTAACTTTTTACTTTGATCTTGATATGCTTATTTTCTCACCAATTATTTGTCTTCCTCTAGTAAAAATGAATCCCGAATCCTACAATGCTCCAAGCCAAACTCCTCCTCCTTTGGCCTCAGACTACAACAGTGCTATAAGGTTTACAGCAGAACAAATATTTCTTTTATTTCCATTACCTCTATCTTTAAGAATTAAAGCTACACTTTATACTGACAATTTTTCCCTCTTCAACCAGCTGGTAGCTTTGCACTCTGCTCCTATTTTGGAAACACCTGTCTACTCCGAGTAGGCCAGGGATGACCTGGAGGTATTCCTTATATTTGGTTATTTAACCACATATTAATATTAAGTTAATTACTCTTCCATTCTTCTAACACTTAAATTCACAGGTAATTAAACTCAAAATTATCAAGGATATCAGAATAAGTCCCTATCCTGACAACCTTGATATCAGGTAAATATTCTTCACCTCTTTGTTCATTCATCCTTTTTTTTATCTCTGACCTGAGCTTATAAATTTCAGGTATTTCTCATATAGAGGGAAGAATAGTACTGCAATTACTTTACTACCTCACTCCTCTTGCTCCATCCCAAAGGAAGGTCCTCTACTTCCTTACCTTGGCTCCTCAACCAAAGACCTTGTTTTCTTGAAAAATTGTAAGGCAGCTCCTTCTCACCCCAAAACTTAGATATGACCTTATAAAGACTGGAAGAGACGGGTAGAAAAACTAAAGCCTGAATATAGTATTTTATGGGATCAACTTGGTATTTCTCAATTTGTTCAGATGACAACAAAGCATATTATATACCGGCCTTCTCTTCTTTCAGCTGCATTAAGGTTGTGGTCACCCTCCTATAACTATTTTGTCTTTCCTTTTGGTCATATGACCATTACTTTGTTAGACATCTTTGTGATAACAGGACCACCCATCCTAAGAGATGACACTATTTGTCTGATTAATGAGTCTAAATATATAGAAACAAACATCTCGTCCTAGACTTATGACTCTTACCCAAGGTTATTTCTCACTATTAGCCTTTACTTGGTCCATCTGCTGAGGAACACATTTCTTTCCTCTGGGTTTTGATTTGTAAGTATATCTTTTGTCCTTCCTCAGCTAGAATTAGTATTGGATATCTTCCTCTAGCTAAGGCATTAGTGCATGGAGATCATTTAGCCTTGGGGTGTGTTTTTCTTGGTAGTTTGTATTCCAATTTGAGGAAGAGTGTCAGCAAAAAGCCTTTCCATTACCTGGGTGGGGGAGCTTGGTTTTTACAATGTTGGCTTTTGGCTTACTTTCTTGAGTTCACTGATGAATTGTCAGCTTCCGCCATTCTTCCTCTCCCTGGCATTGGAGGTACCCTTATTTCTTCTATATGCAAATGAAAGCATGACCAAATTCTCACCTTTTTTCATGGAATCAAAAGATAGGGATAGGAGCAAATTATCTATCTTTGAGAGTCCCATTGATAAGCCTAGGTGGCTTAATCGTTTCATGGCATTTTCAGATTTGATCTATAGACAGATCTTTTATAGAGCCACCATTCCTAGGCCTTTCATCCTTGGTGGTAAGAATGCATTTTGTAAAGAAAGTGGCCTGCCTTTCACCTCCCTCTTTTTTGAATTCTATTTGCCATTCCTATGTAGTCACCGGTTTGGACTGCAAACCTGCATTCCTCCTTTTTTAGACTCCCATTTCATCCATCTTTTTGGAGTGAACCCTTGTTCCTGCTCTAAGGAGGTAATAGCATATATCCAAAAAGAGTTAAGACTCCTTACATATTGTAGCACCACCATGGATTACAGTAATCATAAGAATTATTTGAAATGGTGGGAGAACAAGTACAAAGATTTGCCCATGTCTGCTTCCACTGAGGAGAACGGTAAGCTATTTCATTTATTTTATCTTGCTGTTATTTGGCATACTACAATCCTTCATCCTTTTTGCAGCTACAATTACCCCAAGCAAAAGCAAACCAGTCCAGGAGAGTTCCAAAAAGAGAAAGGCAGTTACCCCTCCTCCTCCACCAAGTCACAAATCTACCAGATTAAGTACCTTGCAATCTTCTTCCAAAAGCAAAAACAAAGAGAAAATTGAGATTGAAAAGATAAAAGATAAAGAGAGTGACAATTTAGTTTTTAGTTCCAGTAAGTTCTCATCTTTTATCATTATTTCTGCATTTTATTTCTTGTAAACCTTATTTCTTTTGTTTTTTTGGGAAAAGGTGCAAATACCCCCTTGATGTTTTGACATAATCGCAGATAAATCATTAATATTTTTAGGGGTTCAATTACACCCTTAACATTATAAAATTGTACCATATAAGCACCCCTCACCGTTTAGACACTAACAGCTTATAGGGTCCAGAAACATTAATGGTTCATCTACAATTAGGTCAAAACATTAAAGGGGTATTTGCACCTTTTTTCCTATTCTATTATAACTTGATATATTTTTGTAAGCTATCACTATTTTTTGTTAATTTAAAATTATTTTATGTAAAAATAGTTAAAATTGTTTTAATTTATATAATTATAAATACTATAAAATTAATTTCATAAAAAGTTGTTTATTTTTTATAGTGCAACATTTTAATATAAAACATATCAAGTTATAATGACAAAACACTATAATTTTTATATTTACGATGTTAGTTTAAAAAAAGGACAATAATTTTCACATTTTTTGTAAATTTATATAAAATTTTCTAAATAATACATTACTTTAAAAAAAATAATGATAGAAAGTATCTAAATATAGATGTTTGGTTTTTTTTTATAAAATAGTTTAATTTTAAATTAAAATTAAATTATCCTGTTAGTATTGATTTAGATAATTCCAAAATTATCCTACAACTATTTGTCTAGAATTTCAAAATTTACATAACATGAATTCTTAATAAAGGACAGTCCACTATTTAAAGTTTAAAAAAGAAAACAAAATTCTCAATAAAGGACAGTTCACTGTTTAAAGTTTAAAAAAGAAAACAAACACTTTTAACCATAATAATTATTCAAAAAATTTTAAAAAATAATATTGGGTAAATATGAGGTTGGCTGGAAAAATTAAAAAATAATATTTTGGGGCAAACACTATAAAAATTAAAAATATTTTAAAAATAATATTTTAAAACAAACACTTAATATTTTTAAAATATTATTTTTTTAATTTTTTTGAATAATTATTATGCTTAAAAATGTTTGTTTTCTTTTTTAGACTTTAAACAATGGATTGTCCTTTATTGAGAATTCATGTTATGCAAATTTCGAAATTCTAGATAAATAGTTGTAGGATAATTTTGGAATTATCTAAACAAATACTGATAGGATAACTTAATTTTAATTTAAAATTAAACTATTTTATAAAAATAAAACCAAACATCTATATTTAGGTACATTCTATACTTACTTTGTTTTAAAAAAAAAAAGTAATGTAATTTATTTAAAAAATTTTATATAAATTTACAAAAAATATGAAAAATATTGTGCCTTTTTTTTTTAAACTAACATCATTTTTTATAAATATAAAAATTATAGTGTTTTGTCATTATAACTTGATATTTTTTATATTAAAATATTGCACTATAAAAAATAAACCACTTTTTATGAAATTAATTTTATTGTATTTATAATTATATAAGTTGAAATTATTTTAACTATTTTTACATAAAATAATTTTAAATTAACAAAAAATAGCGATAGTTTAAAAAAATATATCAAGTTATAATAGAATAGGGAAAATGTGCAAATACCCCCTTGATGTTTTGACCTAATTGCAGATGAACCATTAATGTTTCTGAGCCCCACAAGTTGTTAGTGTCTAAACGGAGAGGGGTGCTTATATGGTACAATTTTATAATATCAAGGGGGTATTTGCACCTTTTCCCTTATTTTTTTTGCAGAACTGTCTGACCAAACAAGCATTAACCCTTCTGCATCAACTGCATGCTCTAACTTGATTAATACATTAAACAAATCCTAACATATATAAGTTATCAGTAAATTTTAGTACTTAATTTTTTTTACTTCATATCTCTGCCTGACTACCTGATTCATTTTTCATTGCTCTGCTCTACTTGATTGCTGTTGTTGGGTGCTTGTCTGTGTTTGTTGCTTTGCTTGATTAAGTTGTGCACTGTTATTGAATGTGTTGTGTGCATGTTTCTGTGACCTACATGATGTGCAGACTCTTTATTGAGGTGCCCATGTAGCTGTTGCAGTGCATGTAGTGCACAACTTTGAGGCAGTGATGAAAGCTTCCACCCTTATGTATTCTGATTATGACAAGAGTGCTTGCCTAAGTTTCTTTGGTGGCTGATTTTTCTAAGCTATTAGAAATGTGGATGCATTCTTGGATTGACTAATACATATAAATTCTGAGCCTCATTTTAATTTTATTTGTTTCAGTCTTGTTTTCTAATATATTCTGAGCCTCATTTTCCCTTTCTTTTATGGTTTGTTCTTTGTAGGGACTTGTATTTTGGAGACTCACTTTCTGGACAAAGCTATCATTTTACATGCACATAAGATTTTGTATACTGTCTGCTATATTTTTGTAAACAACAGACAATTTTTGTATAGATAATGTAAAGGCCAATTTATTTTGTACTTAATTTTTTGTTACTTTATATTATAGTCTATAGAATTAGAATGAGTAGGTCTTAATTGTCTAGTTTGTGGGCTAATATTTTTTGTAAATGTTAATATCCAAACAGATATTGGGCCAATTTTATTCATATTATATTTAATGGCTTTTTTATCAATCTATCAAAAAATATGTTAGGCTTTCAATTTCTAAAGCCTGGCCCTTAGTGGCCCAAACCGGTAAACCGAACCGATGAAAATGAATTATTTCGGTTACTGACCGTTTGGTTTTATACCATAGATCGATCGATTTCGGTTACCAAATATATAACTTCTAGACCGGTTGGTTTATAGGTCTTGACAACTGAACCGATCAAAACCAACCGATGGTCTCCCCTAAGGATGGTAACAAACCATCCTAGGCGAGCTAGGCTACTCCAAATTAAATCAAAAGGGAGTTTTTCACTATATTTCTTATGAATTGCTAAGATTAGTTTCAATTCATTTCCAATAGTACGAGAAAGATAAGCCGCAATGGCAGAAATTATAAATTATAATCAAGTTCATATATTTTCAGTGCAAGGGTGCAAATACAGGTTTCACTTTGATCCAATGGCGATGTAAATGCAAGCATTGGTCCATAGAAAATTATACCTAAATGTATAAAATATGAAGCTAATAGCCAGATAATGTCATGGACTAAAGAGAATCCTAGCCAATTTGCTTAATGTAATATGAATCTTATTGTGCTTAGAAGTTTACTAAACTCAGAACTCGTAGCATTAGCTACTTCTCCTTGCCATATCATTTTCAATCCATAGAGGAAGTACCACCTTATCTTGTGGCTTATTTTCTTTCCTGATCTGAACGTCACCAATTTGCAGTTCAACCGCATCAACAAATATAAGCCAGCGCAGAATTTTTGGACAATGCTCTAAAAATTTCCATGGAACTTCGAAATTCCATTACCATAGCCTATAATAAAGCCTCAATGTTTGTCAATTACAGCAGAGAGTCCTCATACAAGTCCGTCACATCCTCAATGGTTATCCATTTTCAATTCCCTAATCAAATTGGGGCTAGCCCTTGCTCTAAGTTGTGTTCACTACTTCATTAATGTGTCACATTCAACAATGCAACATAGAAAATGGAAGACGAAAATAGAACATACTTCTCATATTTGTCCCATCTCACTTTATTAACTCGAGCACTTGATCAAGGTAACTAACTAAGTTCCTGAAAGAGGCTGGAGACCACATTTTCAGGGAAGTTGAGCTATGCACTCAATTTCAATCCTCGCATCCTTTGGCAATGCTGCTACCTGATATGTTGAACGAGCAGGAAATGGTGCAGGAAAATCTGCAACATAAACCAAATTGCAAGT
>CATIWM010597012.1:0-20699 GCA_949671775.1 Mallotus repandus | reverse complement strand
TTTTAAATATTTAATCCCTCCCCCACACTTAAAACACGCAATGTCCTCAATGTCTATAGGACTATACAACAAATTCGAACAACATTTTGAAATTGCCAAATCCTACAGTGCGCACGACTGTGCGCAAGGGTGCACGTAGTCGTGCCTGCATGATGACTATTAATGCCTTATAGGCACACGATTGTGTGTTTAAGATGCATGGACATGCATGTGCCATGATTTTCACAACTTTAGCAGGCACACAACTGTGCGCTTAAGAAGCACAGTCGTGCATGGGTTATGATTTTAAATGACAAGTGACCTTTTTCTTTGAGCAACTATACTCAAAATTGTACAACTTCAACTTGTATTCACAAAGTATCATAACATACACATTGGACAACAAATAAGAAATTCAAATGAACCAAATTATATTAAAAGAATTGAAGAAGGCAAGGAGATTATGGCTCATCATGTTCATTGTATGGTTCATTTCAATCATAGTGTCACTCATCTTTTAAGCCTTCAAACTCAATTCTCCAACATTTGAGTCAATTACCCCAACTTAAAGCTCTAAGTCATCTAACCTTTGTATAACATCATTCAAATATACTGCTTATGGCTCTTCTTTCCCCTTTTCTTATTCAGCTTGTGGTTACTTAACCGAGCGAATAAGGATAGCTCTATCTCTATGATCCCTTCTAACTAAACCCATGGCCTACATCATAAAAGTGTTAATTAAAGAACACCCTTTCAGCTTATTGAAAGGCATGGATTCGATGTAGGTAGGTAGCTATGGTAGTAACCAATCCCCCTACCCTACCTTGATAGCCCTAATCACTTTTATAGCCACATCTCTCAATTTCCTAGCAATAGCATGACAAATATCAAGCTTCCTATCATTGACCATGCAGTACAAAATGTTGAGTTTGGTGGTGGAAACCACAGAATCCCCTTTTTTCCTTGGAAATAAAGAATGAGACATAAGCTAATGCAAGTATTTCAAGGCAGGCGATTGAATATGAGACTCTTTCGCCAACCTAGCCTCATAGAAAACCCACTCTTTGCCTTCTAATTTCTCTCCAAAATGCAACTCTAACATACTCAACACTAGTATTTTGATCCTTAAGGAAATGAAACACATCATTAAGCTCAAATAACCCTAGTTATTATTCTTCATTTCCTAAATGAAATATGAGCATAAGAGTTTGTTCATCATAGCTAAATAAGGAGAGAAATTCACAAGTAGGTCTCACATAGGTTGGACATTACATCATCACAAAATCATTCCAACCCATGCTATTCACATACATGGTAACCTCATCTAACAATTCAATTTCCCTCAAAGATAAAGTACTCATATATCGATTAAGGATAATTTTTCTATTCATTATTTGCTCAAACTTCTTCCTATGCCCCTCATGCCTAAAATTAATGAGGTTAAGGAAATGTTTTACCATTCTCTCTTCATTGGCACCACCCAGATTATTAGAGCTACCACTAAGCCTTGTTCTTTTGGATGGAGGACCAAATTTCTTCCTTGCAATGCTCTTCTTCCTTTACTCTCTTTCCATTGTTAGAGTATCATGATGGAAAATTGGAGAAATAAAAACAATGGATCTTGAGTGAAAATTAAAGAATAAAAGAAAAAGAAGAGATGTGAAAATGATTCTTTGGATGAAATTTAGAATTGAGGAGAAAGAATGATAGAGAAGATGATAAGAAGGAAGTGGAGTTTCAATAGGGAAAAAGAGTGGGAGAGTGGTTAAATTTTGAATCCCTAGAAATAAGGAAGTGAGGAGTTGGGAAAATGAGGAGTCATGCATTTAAAATTTGACAAAGCTCCTTAAATTTGAATCTGCAGGTGATGCACAGCTGTGCGCATTGACATGAATGGCCATGCACACTGCGCTCCTTAAATCCTCATGCTTGTAGGCATGGTTATGCACAGTGATGTGCACGGCCATGCCTGGATGCAATTTTTCAACTTATTTGTCTACATTTTAGTGCATGGTTGTGCACACTATTACACATTGCCATGCCTGAATGTTGAATTTTTGCATTAAAAAACATCAGTCAGGTCACGTGGCTACACAAGAAGGTGTGCAACCTGACCAATTTACTACTTAAAACAACATTCAACATATTACACACATTACATTACATATATAACTCCATATCAAATTACATAAATTTCCACATATTTTTAAACTTACAAAACTCCTCTAGAGCTCCTCTCCTCCTTTATTTCTTAGGAAATACAAAGCAAACATTAAAATTTTAACTAATGAAGGTGCATAAAGTTAAACTTAACAGATAATGAACATAAGATTAAATAAAAAAAAAACTTGGTTAAGCCCCTAAGAACCACTCTTTTTAATGTCCATGAGCTAGACCGCTATGTTCATCACTTTTTTGAATCCATCAAGTAGGTAACTTGACTGAAATTCTCTAATGTGCCTCTATGATACAACTTCAATCTTTGGTTGTTAACCTTGAATTTTTCTCTTTGTGTGTTGCATAATTCCATAGCTTTATGAGATTATGTTTGAGTAACCATAAATGGCCCTGACCATCTACTCTTCAATTTTCCTGAAAATAACCTGAGCCTTGAATTGAAAAGCAACATTTGATCACCTTCTTTGAACCTCTTCCTCCTAACTTTTGCATCATACCACCTCTTTGTGCGTTCTTTGTAAATTTTGAATTCTCATATGCATCTTCTCTAATCTCCTCTAGCTCACTTAATTGTAGGATCCTCTTTTTAGCTACCTATTGAAATCAAAATTCAAAGCCTTAACCACCCAATAGGCCTTGTGATCAAGCTCAACGGGGAGAAGACATGCTTTGCCATAGACCAACCTAAATAGAGACATTCCAATAGGTGTTTTGTATGCAGTTTTATATGCCCACAAAGCATCATCAAGCTTCCTTACCATTTCTTTTCTTGACTTGCTCACAGTTCTTTCCAAGATCTTCTTCAACTCTTGATTGCTAACCTCTACTTGCCCACTTGTTTAAGGGTGATAAGGTGTAGCTACTTTGTGCTTTACCCCATATTGTGCCAACATGGTTTCCATATTCCTATTACAAAAATGTGTTCCCCTATTACTTATGATAGCTCTAAGCATCCCAAATCAAAAGAACAACTTCTTAAAGGACTTATAAACAACCCTTGCATCATTTACTGAACATGCTTGAGCATCTACCCATTTTGTTACATAGTAAACACAAACAGGTATGTACTTGTTTCCCTCTGATAAAGGAAATGGCCTCATGAAATCAATGCTCCAAACATCAAATATTTCAATCTCTAAGATTCCTTATTAGAGTATTTCATCTTTCTTTAAAATGTTACCACTCCTTTGGCAAACATCATAGTTAAGCACAAATTCTTTAGCATTATGAAAAAGTGTAGGCTAATGAACCCTACTTTAAGAACTTTACCAGCTGTTCTTTATAGTCCAAAATGTCCACCACTCACCATTCCATGAAAATGTTTCAAAACTGACCCAATTTCTTCATTATCTATGCACAACCTGACCATGCCATTATTATATAACTTCCACAAGAAATGATCATCCCACAAGTAGAATTTAAAGTTATGAATTAGCTTCTTTCATTAGTGAAATCGTTTGGCAATTCACCAAATGAGATGAAATTAGCTATATTAACAAACAACAAGCATCCATTTTCATGGTCAAAAGCACCTCATCAGGAAATATCTCCTTGATAGGCTCTTCACTGTCACTCCCTTCTGGATCTAACTTCAACCGTAAAAGATGATCAACTACTACATTCTCTGATCTCTTCTTATCTCTAATATTGATATCAAATTCTTGCATTAGAAGCACCCATCTAATGAACCTTGGTTTAGAATCCTTTTTGTTCATTAAGTACTTCAATGTTGCATGATCCATATACACCACAACTTTAGAGCCAAGAAGATAGGACCTAAACTTATCAAATGCAAAAATGACTACCAACATCTCCTTCTCTGTAGTAGCATAATTCAATTGTGTGTCTAACAATGATTGGCTTGCATAGTAAATCATATGTAGCTTATTTTTTTGACCAAGCACAACTCATATTGCGTGATCACTTGCATCACACATCAAATATTTCAATCTCTAAGATTCCCGATTAGAGTATTTCATCAAACACTCATGAGTAAAGACAAATGGTGAATCTTTCTCAAGCAACTTACAAAGGGGTTTAGAGATTTAAAAAAAAATCCTTAATAAACAGCCTGTAAAAGCCTGCATGGCCATGAAAACTCCTGACACCCCCTTCACATTGATAGGATATTGTAGCTTCTCAATGGTCTCCACCTTTGCTTTATTTACTTCAATGCCTTTAGTTGAAATTTTGTGACCAAAAACAATCCCTTCATCCACTATGAAATGACACTTCTCCCAATTAAGCACTAAATTTATTTCTTTACAATGTACAAGAATGTGCTCTAAATTTTCCAAACATCCCTCAAAAGAGTTTCCATAGACTGAAAAATCACCATGATCTCCTTGACCAAATCACCAAAAATGACTATCAACAAAATCACCAAAAATGGCTATCATACATCTTTAAAATGTCACAGGAGCATTAAATAATCCAAATGGCATCCTGCTATATGCAAACGTTCCATAGGGACATGTAAAACTAGTATTTTCTTGATCTTTTGGAGCTATTGCAATTTGGTTGTACCATCCAAAAAGCAAAAGAAAACATGTCTTGCTATCTGCTCCACTATTTAACTAATGAATGGCAATGGGAAATGGTCTTTCCTTGTGGCTAAATTCAACTTCTTATAATCAATGCACATTCTCTATCAATTCACCACTCTTGTATGGATTGGCTCTCCTTCTTCATTTTCCATAATGGTCATTCCTTCTTTCCTTGGCATACACTGAATCAGACTCACCCATGAACTCTCTCTGAGATTGGGTAAATGATCCTTACATCTAGTAACTTGACCACCTCTTTCTTTACCACTTCTTGTATGTTTGGGTTGAGCCTTCTATGTCTTTCATTGGTTGGCTTATGTTCTTCTTCCATTAAGATTTTGTGCATGCAATAGGAAGGACTTATGTGCCCATAATAACAGAAATCTGCCAACCAATTGCTTTTATCCTCCTCTTCAGCATTTTCACTAGCAAATCCTCTTGATCTTTGTTAAGTTTAGAGGATATAATCACAGGTAAAGTTTGGTCCTCTCCTAGAAAAGTGTATCTCAAACATTGGGGTAAAGGCTTTAAGTCTAGCTTTGGTGGTTTTACAGTTGAGGGTAGTGTAGGTTTAATGTTTGGTAATTGCATGTGGGGAAAGTAAGTTTGGTGTTTGAGGTGTACTTCATCTTAAGATGATTATACCTAAAAAAATTTCTTAATATTCTTAATTTCTTCATATTTTACCAACCTCTATCATTGGACTTTACTCACAATTCATCAACAACATCAAGTCGCATACAAAATTCATTATTAGGAGGATGTTTTATACCTTCATAGACATAAAATTTACAACTTTCATCCCCCACTCTCAATGTGAGTGTCCCATCATAAACATCAATTATTGTGTTTGCTTTATATAAAAAAGGCATACCAAGGATCAAGGGGACTTCTTTATCCTCTTCAAAATCAAGAACTACGGAGTCAACTAGAAAGATAAACTTCCCTGCCCTTACTAGCACATCTTCAACTATGCCCTCTGGCTCATTCACTTCCCTCTCTACAAGTTGTAATTAGGTGCTTATGGGTCTTGCTTCTCCTAGTCCCAATTTCCTATAAATTGGCAAAGGCATAAGATTAATCGAGGCTCCTAAATCACATAAAGCTTTTTAAACTTTTAAATTTCCAATATAACATGGAATAGTGAGACTCCCTGGATGCTTCTTTTCAAAGGAAATTTATTGGAAATGATTGCACTACACTCCTTTGTGAGTGTGACTATCTCAAACTCCTACAGCTTCTTTTTGTTGGAAATCGACTCCTTCAAGAACTTAGCACACTTTGGCATCTGAGCAAGACATTCCACTATAGGCATGTTGATGTGAAGTGTCTTGAACCTCTCCAAAAACCTTACAAATTGTTGGTCATGCTCATGTTTCTTCAGCCTTTAAGGATATGGTATTAAAGGTTGATAAGGCTTTATTGGTGGTAGTTTTGACTGTTCCTTATTCTTGCCTTGAACTTTTGGCTTTTTTTAACTTGTACTTCAACCCACTCATCTTTTTATTATTTTTCCTCTTTATTCTTCTTTTCTTTATACTCCATTATTGTTTTTGGGAGTTGGATCTCAATTCCACTTCTTAAGGTAATACCCTTTAACTACTCTTTCAGATTCTTCTCAGTTTTACTTGGTAACGGACCTTAATTCCTCATTGATAAATAATTAGCCAATTGGCCCATTTGCATCTCCAAATTATGGATAGAGGAAGAGTGGTTTTTGAATATGAGTTGAGTTTCCTGGTACATCTACTTAAATCTTCCCTCTAGCCTCTTTGTAGCTTTATCTTATTGATTCATTTTTGCTGGCATCACATCCATGAACTTCTCCATCTTGCTATCTAATGAAGCCTCTGAAGATGAAATCTTGTCCTACTAAAAATGAGGTTGAGATTATTGTGCATTTTTTCCTACAAACCTGGTGGTGCTTATGGACTCCACTGGTTGTTTCCTTGATTGCTCCAAGAGAAATTAAGATAATTTCTCTAGTTAGGATTATAGGTGTTACCATGCACTTGGTTCCACTGCCACTTGAAGTTGTTCATATGGTTTACATTTTCTATAGACAACCCTTACATCAACTAACACTTTATAGTAGGATGACCTCCCTGACAATTCACAAGAGGAAGACGAGGAAGATGTAGAAACTGCACTAGCACTCATTTTGTCTTTTTTTTTTTTTTTTGGATAGACCATCCATCTTTACAATCAACATGGTTAGGCTATCTACTTCAATTGACCCCCCTTTCATTAGAATGGCTTTATCATTAGACCAGAGGCTCTGTGTGTTAGCCATTTCCTCAAAAAGGTCTAGAGCACCTTTAGGCATCTTAGACATGAGGGTTCCCTTAGCTGCTGCATCAATGTTCACCCTAACTGATGTATTGACACCTTTGTAAAATAACTACAGTAAATCCTATAAAGGTATCAACAGAGATGGACACTGCCTTTGAAAATCTTTGAATCTATCTTAGCACTCGTAAAAGCTTTCATCCTCTCTTTGGTAAAAAAAGTTAATTTCATTCTTGATCTTCAATACTTTAGCTGGCGGAAAGTACTTATTAAAGAAAGTTGTGTATAGCTCTTTCCAAGTGTTGATAGAGTTAGGAGGCAAGCTTGTGAACTATGTCTTGGCCCTATCCATCAAAGAAAATGGGAAGAGGATTAATCAAATTGCTTCAAACTGCACTTCATTCATCTTAGAAGTCAAGAAATACTCCAAAAATTGAGTCATGTGGCCAATTGGATCCTCATGTGGTAATCCACTAAATTATAAATTCTAGATCATTTGGATCATGGCAGGCTTGATCTCAAAGTTTTTTGCTACAGCAATCGGCCTCACAATTAGAGTTTAGTCACCTTGGACATTTGGACTCATATAATCCATCATAGTTCTCTTCCCATTTTGTCCATCTTGAGCAGCCAACTGCCTTGGAGGTAGATTTCTTTCCACTTCTCCTCCATTCATCCTACTTCTTTATCATTTTCTCCTTTTACAAATTATCTTCCTCTCAGACAAACCTATGATTAATTGAATACAACTAATTCTCAATTTACAGCTCTTGTTAATCAAGTGTTCATTATGTTTAATTTAAAAGCTCAGCTCCTTAGCATTATCAATTATCTAAGTGTCTCTCAACTAAATAGACAATTAACAGGTTATTGCTTGTTTTCTCAATGAAACCTATCTCTCAATCAAGTCTTATTGCCTAGATTCAAATAAAGGGTGGCCAATCCATTAAAGACGTTAAGCAAAGCAACAACCAATGAACTATATTTATTAACTTAGAGTAAATCATATTGATCACATGGTTGAATTTTTCAAGAACCCTAACTAGAAAATCTAGCCACGCATATTTAGAAGAATAGGAGATGATGAACAAAGAGAAAAGAAAATCATTATTGCTAAATTAAAATTAAAATAACAAGCAAACTTAATATTAAAAAAAAAACCTGGAATGGAAGCCTTCTATTCTCAATCTTCAAACATCAACTGCTATAATCAAATGAAAAGAACTAGAGAATTCAAGTTTTGATTCTCAGAAGAAAGATGTAAAACTAAGCAAAAGTAATTATTCTAGTTTCTCATACGGTTCTCTCTTTAAAACCCTAGCCTCCAAACTCCCTAAAGTTGTTTCATTTCAAAAATCATCCTATCCCTTCAAATCAATAGTAAAATATTTGAATTTCAAAAGTTTATTACAGGCACACGACTATGTGCACTTAGGCACACGATCGTGCGCCTAGTCTACACTTGAATTCTCTTGAAGCAGGCATGGTCGTGCGCACCCTATGTCTTTACTCCATCCAGACACTACTGTGTGCATTTGTGTGCACGGCCATATTACTTTTTCTAGATTTCAAATTGCTTCATTTTTTTCTTGAATGCACTTTTAAACACCCCTGCATCCTCCAAAAGTCCTCTGGATCATTCCATTACCGTTCTCTTCTCACCTGCATTATCAAAAGCAACTTAAAGTAAACTAAAATACTTAGAATGAACAAAAACTACAAAATTCAATAAAAACACTTGAACTTAATAAAGACTAAATAAAAGACTAATAATGCACCTAGAAATAACTCCTAACCTAACACATTGAGTGTTCAAAATAGTATATTTTTCACACTCATCAATGGATGTTCAAAAAAAAGTACCATTCATAGGAACAATTGAAAAACATAAAGCTCGCCTCATCATAAAAGGCTATTCACAACAATAAGGCATTAACTTCGATGACACATTCTATTCAGTTACTCATTTTGAAATGGTGAGAACTTTGCTTACCTTAGCTGTAGAATTGAGTTAGCTTGTTTATCAATTTGATGTCAAATTTGCCTTTCTCAATAGGGAGCTAAAAGGAGTGTATGTCAATCAACCTAAAGGCTTTGTTGTTCATGGAAAAAAAATAGAAGGTGTACAGGTTGAAGAAAGCTCTTTACAGCCTAAAGGAAGCTCTATGGGCATGGTACAGTAAAATAGACTCATAATTTCTTTAAAATGGCTTTGAAAGAAGGAAGAATAGACCCAATTCGTGAAAAGGTTGGTTAAGAATAATTTTTTTATTGTTTGTCTTTATGTTTGACGATATGATATACATGGGTTCATCTACTTCTCTTATTGATGAGTTTAGAATTTGCATAAAGAAAGAGTTTCAGATGTCAGATTTAAGTCTATTACACTATTTTCTTGGTCTTGAAGTGAAAAAATTGAAGAGATGGGATATTTGTTTCATAAAGGAAACATGCAATTGATCTCCTTAAAAGGTTTAACATGTTAAACTGTAAAAGTACAGCCACTCTAATAAATTTGAATGAGAAGTTGCTGCTTAATGATGGTACGGAGGAAGCAAATTCAAGTTATTTTTGAAGCTTAGTTGGAGGTTTGATATACTTAACTCATACTCGACCAGATATAACATTTTTAATTGATGTAATTTTAAGATTCATGCACTCTCCTTCGGTGCATCATCTTGGAGGTGCAAAAATAGCACTACAATACATTACTGGAATAACTGAGTTTGGATTGTGGTATGGTCGTGTTTCAGAGTTCAAATTATTTGGTTATACTAATAGTGATTGGGCAGGATTTTTAGAGGATAAACAAAGCACTTCTAGTTATGTTTTCAACCTTGGATTAGTAGCTAGTATGTGTTGGAGTCTAAAGAAGTAGGAAACAATAACCTTTGCTTCATTAGAAGCTGAATATACAACTGTAACTTCATTAACATGTCAAGCAATCTCGTTAAGGCATATTCTTGTTGATATAAATCAAGAATAGGAGGAAGCAACTGAAGTTTATTATGACAATAAAGCTGTAATAGCAATGATAAAAAATCCAGCCCACTATGGAAGAATGAAACACATTAACATTCAGGTTTATTTTATTCAAGATCTTGTATCAAATGGATCAATCATCTTGAAGTATTGTAATATAAATGAGTAGGTGGTTGATATTTTGACAAAGTCCCTTCCTCGTGAGAAGCATATCCACTTCAGGAATCAACTTGGTGTTTGCAATTTTGAATCAAGGGGGAGTGTTGAAGGTTGATTTAAAAACTCAACATGTGACCTGGTCTTTAGTTAGTTAGAATAAGTTATTGTTTTTTCTATTTAGTTCCTTGAATTTCGAGTTTTTTGTTTAAATAACAAGAATTTGGTTTAGTGCCAAATATCTCTATTTTGTTGTAGTTTTTAGTTGTGATGTAATGCTTATTTAAAGGCAAGTTAAATCAATCAATAATCATCCAATTTTTAGCATAAACAAAGTTCCCTTTTACTCTTATATATTATCAGTTCTCTATTATTTTGTTTACTCTAGTTTTGTTTTTCTCTACCCCAACCCGTAAAGCTAAAGAGGCTATCAATTCCATAATTATTGGTATTACAAGTTGTCATCTCAGAAGAACTAATCCAATCATTAAAGATGTAGTAATGATGCGAATTCTACAGGCTTTGACATATACCATCAAACATAAGGCTTTAGTTTTGCTTACGGATAATGCTATCTATACAATTATTAATACTTGTTTTCAAGTTGTTCAATAATCCATAAATAGGGTAGATTTATATTTAATATGGAGCAAAATATGCAATGAGAGAAATTATTGAGATAATATTTGCCAGTTACAAAAAGTTGAGGTTAAATTTAAGGAGGAATTAAAGTCTAACACTGAAGATATAAACAATGGCAACAATATGAATTCAACATATAGAGTTTATGGTGTTATTGATATCTTTCACTTATCATGCTCTTTGCTTAATGTTGGGAAGTTATAGAATTAAAAGGGGTCTCATCTCATGCATCATATTAGAATGTTCATAATTTTGTATTGGTTTTATAAAATATGCATTAAAGTTGAGTGGAGATGATATTGGAAGGAACAAAAAACTTTTAAGGATTATCCAAGATGATTTGTTTCATCATTTAATTCATTACAAAGTCCCTTCAAGCACTCTTATGTTGTCCATGATTTGTAACACTATTTTGAATATTTATCACTCTCTTCTATTCGTAGTTGCATTGTCATTCCTAGTGGAATTCAAGATACTGTCTATATGAAGCATACTTCTAAGGTTTCTTTTTTGCGCTCCCTAATCTCTGTCTTTTCTTTCCCCCTTATTTACTTTATATTGGTTCACATTTCTTCATTACATTCACTTTCCTAATTCCTATCACTAATCCAATTCTCATATACTACTATAACTACTACTACAATCTCATATGCTTATGTATGCTACAGTTTTCATCTTTAGTAGGCCAATTTTGATCTTTAGCCATGCTAGTGCCTGAAAAATTTAAATTCTTCTTTTTTCTATTACATGATCTTTATGTGAATAAGGTCAATTTACTCTAGAAGTGAGCCCCACTTGTACACATGGAATTGAACTAAATGTCATGTTAATGACGGTATATCATAAAGCTAGGGTTGTATTATTTTAATGTAGTCCATTAACATTAGGAGTTTCTTTAATCCAAAAAAACTTTCAAGAGTTTATTTAAATATTAGCCTAAACATTATGGTGGCTGCCTCTATATATATATATACCACCATAGGACTTAGATTAAAAGTTAAGTTTTTGTTATTCCTACATTTCTTTTCACCATTTTTTTAAATTTTTAAAAACATTTTCAACACAAATTCAAATGTAATTTTAAATAAATATGAATATAAGATAATAGGTATTTTTTAAATTAAATCATAAATAATTATACAACTTAAATTGAAATTATATAATATTAATGTGATAGTAATATTTATCATAAAAATTTTAAATACTTAAATTATTTTAGAATTTTCAAATAATTAAATAAAATATATAATTTCCATCATAACCATTTTCGAAATTTTATCTCAAAATTTGCAAGGATTTGGACCTAACTCCAGTTATGGAAATTGATCAACAAATTAATATTATTTATTAAAAATAATTTCAAAATTTTTTGGGTTAGTGTTGTTCATCATCGGAATTCGGGTGGGACCAGCCGGATTTCTCACTGGAAACACATTACCCGACCAACCCAATAATACCAACACATTCACAACATTTAATAGAATAAAACTATAGCCTCAAATACACCAAAATACTCATAGAATTAAGAGATCGGAAAATAAAGGAAAACTACTGAAAAAAATCACAAAGTATTCTAAAGGCAGAGATCAGACGTACTGCTAGCGTCTATGGACTCCTGAGATGATGGGGAATGAATTGTCGGTGGTGGCTTTGGCTGAACTATCACAACACAAACCCTAAGGCACGTGATCGACACTAAGGAATAGAAAAGCGTGAAGCTTTCAAAACTCGTAATAAGCCTAAGAAATTTTTTTCACATAAAACAAAAATTAATTAACTTTAAATTCTAATGAAATTTTGGTAGAGTTTCCCTTATATCGAGACAATCCCAAAACCTATAAGCAAATAGAAATAACACTCTCAAATTATATTTTCAATCTCCACTACAAGCACAACACAACAACCAGCACCAAACACAAGGTCCATTATAATACAATCCACAAAGACAAGTTATACAAACGGTCTACTACTGCGTTATCTAGAATTCGAGTACATAATACATGTTTTAAATAAACCTACATAATATAGCCGAAGAAGAACAAACTCGGCGTCAATATCAGTCTGACTATGAGATCCCGGGGAAAACAAAATTGAGGGGAATCATACCTCAATACATGTTGGGTTTTAAAATATTTATTTAAAACCATTAAATTCATTAAATAAGTAAATATTCAAAAAAATCCTTTATTTTGTAAAATATAATTTTATAAAACGAATTTTTTAAAATTTAATACTCTATTAAATATAAAAATAACTTATGCAAAAATAATATTTGTTAATGAAATAAAAACCTTTGGTGGGAGTTTATGGTAGAACCCTGAACCTCAATTCTACTAGCCTTTCGACTCTCTTAAATTCAAATGATTGCCGTCTCGAGAGATCAAACTCAACTGAGTTACAGCCACAGTCAAATCACTTAATATATTATCGATGTCTAGAGCGAAAAAACTCAACCGAGTTACATCTCAATTCTGGCCCGAGAGATTAAGCTCCACCAAGCTCCAATTTTTAAAATAATGTTGCCTGAGAGAACAAGCTCAACCGAGCCAACTACTAACATATATCTTACTCAAATTTATACTCATGCACACGTGGTCCTAGTGACACCCACCAGGTAGCACATTCTACCAGTCCTTCAAAATTCTTAATAGCAATAAAATAACCAGCTCATGTGATATACATACAAATGCAAGGACAATAAATTCCCAATAATATTTATACCACATTTATCAAAATAAATTAAATATTCAATTTTATAATATCATATTTTCAAAAAAGATGGTGTGTGCTAGCTAACATGTCCTTGGCTACCTCACCTCTGCACCTCCTGATCCTGAACCTTTTATACAACCAAAATATTTATTTAAATAAATACCTCCAAATAAATTCCTAAAAATTATAAAAAAAAAATGAAGGAATCGCTGAAATTGACTGATGAATGCTCTAACTAATTAATTTTGAGGCTTAAGGATTATTTCCGATGAGTCAACTAATTTAAACGGAAATTCAATAATTTCTGCCACAACCATTCTGAGAATTATTTCTCAAAATCCATAAGGAATTAGACTAAACTAAATTGATCACCATAATTTATACTATTTAATAAAAATAGTTTCAAAATTCTTTTCGGGTTGGTACTGTTTACTCGTCGCCATTTGGGTGGGACTCGTTGGATTTCTGTCACACCCAAACCCTAACTATAGGTATATTTGCATTCAATATGCATTGCATATATATATATCGATTTAATTTAAGTATAACTTAGTATATATAGATATATTTATAGAGGAAAGGACTCAATAGTAGCAAATGATTGTCCTTGATTGAACAATTGAAAGCTCGAGGATCTATAGGTAACTTAAGCATTTTATTAAGGACCAAAAGGAGCATTTTATATATTATTTAATTATTTTTTTTGGGTATGTCTCCTTCCTTAGGAAGGAAGGAAGAAAGAAAGAAAGAAAGAAAAACACTAAGAAAAAAAAGGGTTGATTCATTTCCTCCTATAGAATTTGATTTTTCAAGTGAAATTGATGATTTAAAGTACAATTTAGGCTGTAATATTCATCCTATAAGACTTTGGTGATTTATTTTGTAAGTAATTTGAGTGTTTTGGTTGATTTAATTTAGGGTTTTTATGTTATAGATTTTGGATTCATAAAGTCTGGTTTATTAGTCTCTATAATTTGATCATATCTTGAGTTAAAGAGCTCAAAATTCAGTTTTAATTGATGATCTGGGAACTTTGAAGAGTTATCTAAAAATTTTCCTCTTTAGGCTTGATATGATTCAGTGTCTATGTTAGGGTAATAAAAGAAAACATTTTATTGCTCAATCTATCAATTTCTTTGCACTAGTTGTAATTCATTATCTATAATTATTTTTTTGGGTTTCCAATCAAAGTTAATTTTTTACAGAATATTATAGAAACATAAATCTAATATTTATTAAAATTTCAGCTCAACATTCCTTTTTTATATGTTCCATAAATTTTTCCAAGTCAGCTTCTAAACCAGGTTTATAGAGTTCATGAGTTAAAACTATTCTGGATACTTTTTATATATGTTGAGGTAGGAAACTCAAAATTAAGTTTGGTTTTATTCTAAGAAAACTTTAAAGAGTCCTCTAAACCTTTTTAGTTTATAATTTTAGCTCATTCTATTTGTAACATGGTCAATAAAGGCCATATTTTTAATTGCTCCGTTTGTCAGGATTATTGAAGCTAATTATGTTGAGCTATCTTTAACCCCTTTTATGGTTGAGAAATAGAAGTGAAATTTTTATTTAAGATACTAGACATATATATCAAAGGCTAATTAAAATTTTAGATTAAAATTCCTTTTCTACAGGTCAGAGTGATTTTTATAATTTAGGCCTAAAAATAACTATGTTAGAGTCAACGAAGCTGATTTGAAGAATTAAGCTTAATTACATTTTATGCATATCATTTGGGGCTGCATAGTTAAAGTAGCATGTGAGATTATTATATTGATGATTTATAAATGAAATTGTATTTGTTAGGTGCTAGAAAAGGCAAGGGAAATGCAGGTGCAAGTTAAGCAAATTCGGTGAACTGAGTTTGTGTGTTTATAGGTTGTATTGGTGAGTAGATATTCAAGCCCTTAAACTCTTTTTATAACAACAATAAAATGAGCTTTTAATGATGTTTTGTGAATATTAAATGATGTGTAATAAATGTTTCAATTTCATTTAATTACAACTAGAATTACTTGAAGTATTTAAGCTTTGAAACAATAATAGTTTCAATTGTGCAAGTTAAGTGTATTACTAATATATGCTTTGGTTTGTAAACTAATTTAAAGTCATTTTATTTATTTGGTGTCTTATGAAAGCTTATGATCTATATGGTTCCTCTCTTCTTTGAATTATGATGAGGATGGTTTTATTTGAAATGTTTATTCAATTACAAATGTGTTAGTACTGCTTTGACTATTTATTTAATGGAAATGGTATTTGGTTTTGTGTATTACCACCTTATATGAGATGTATCAATGTGCTGAGGTGATATATGCACATTTGAGATTATGTTGGTTGTTATTTCACAATAAATAATGGGGCAATTGATTGCAGGATGGTAAAGGGGGAAGGGTTGTTCCATGCTAATGCAGTCGAAGGGTTAGCCTTCAAGTGTTCCAAAAGATTAAGTTTGTGATGGCCTGCATGTTATGGTCGGGTTAGTGATGCTTGATATAGGGATGGTTAATACATGTGAAATGTTATATTAATGTTTAAAAAGGCATATGCTTTACTTGGCTATGCTTTACACAAGTTTGAAAGTGAGAAAAGATTTGATGTTTTAAGTGGATTATAATATAATTTCAAATACTCTAGAGAAGTTAAATGTGTTTGGTTTGATCAAATTGTTTTCTACTTGATATATCTATTCACTGAGTATTTATGTACTCATTTTACTTTATTTTAAAAATATTTTCAGACAACAGGGCTTGATAGTGGGTGGATTGAGCTAAGATAGTGTGTATAAAGTTTCAGAATAAGGTTGGCCAACATACTCATTAGAGACGCCTTGTTCCTTTATTCTTAAATTTGTTATATAAGTGTTGTAAAAGAGTTTATTTTTAAGTTAAATAATGGTGGCTAAATTATATGTAATATAACTATTTGGAAATATATTTTATATTACTTACTGATATTTTCACTACTGTGTTTTTATTTACATAGATTATTATCATTCTATTAAAAAAAACATAATTTTCTATATTATCCGATTACTTTATACGTATTAGACTATTCATAAATACATATTGTACTATTCATAAATAGTATTTTACTATTCATAAAATACATAATATTTTAAAAAAATTCTTAATCTTTAATTGTAATTTATGAACAAGACTAAACTTTTAAAAGAGATTAATTTAAATTCTTTTTCCAAATATAACAATATTTATAATATATTTAAACTAAATTAAATAGTTTGTTAATGGTTGGTTTTAAATGTCCATTTGGGGCTATGTGAAATGAGGTGTGACACTTTTTTTTCATTATGCCCCATTACATCATTAAACAGAAGAGGATGTCTACCATAGCACTTTCTATAGGACTATATGATCTTTCAATTTTTGCTCTTCGAAAATTTAAGACATTTCAATCTATTATGAACCTCATTTGCCTGATTTTATTTTAAATATTTTTCTCTATTAGATTAGGACTTATTACTTGGGTCTATAACGATGAAGCCTTCTCATGCTGCTTTCATGATCAAGGAGCTAGCATAGCGATTGGTATGAACCAATTGATGACAATTTTCTATAATGGGCTTGATATATTGCTTACCATCCCCAATTTAGGAATTGTATCCCTTTATACTATAATTCTTATCAAAAGATTTATTTTTAATTTAAAATTTATTAGAGGCACACAAAATCAAATATTAGAGAAGGTTCAATAAAAAAAATTTATGAGCTATTTATCTCATTTTTTATTTTTCCAAATTTTGCTTATATATGAGTTATTTCTGGGAGTTTTTGCCAATTTATTGCAAAAAGTAAAAACAATTCCCCTAGTATTAGTATAAAAATTACCATTTTATGGTAGAAACAAAAAATTGGTTAATGTTGAAGCCCCTAGGGGTGTCAAAATGGGTTGGTGGTTCGTGTTCGTATCGAGTTGACCCACTATGGTGACATGATTAGAGTCAACACGAACATGACCTATTTATTAATCGTGTCAAATATTTCAACCCTTACATGACACAAAAATTAAACGGTTACATGAACATGAAATGTGTAACACATTTATTTAAATGGGTTGTGTGGGTCATAAAATTCAACATGACCCATTTAACTCGTATAACTTTTATAATATACAAAAATACTATTTTTCATCAAAAACTAAAAATAATATCTATAATTTAGCATTTTACATAATACAATTATAAAAAAATTATTTTACCAAAAAATTACAATAAATAACCAATTTATTATTTAAAATCATAACAAATTATATGAATTTTTTATGGGTCATGTTGTGTCATGTCGGGTAGACACGACCAACATGATACGTATAATTAAACGGGTTCATGTGTCAACCCGTGACATGATCTGGTTGTCATGACCCAAACCCATGGGCACGTGACCGGCACTAGGGAATGGGAAAAGCATAAAGCTTCCAAAACCCGTAGTAAGCCTAAAAGATTTATGACTAAAATTTTAATACTTTAACATTTAACAAAAATCCAGCAGAGTTTCCTCTATACCAAGAACAAATTAAAACCTGTAGAATAGAAAATAACACTTCCAAAATATTCTCCCATCAACTACATCACAACTCCAAATATCCATAATCATATACTTATATCTCCAACACATATAAAAGTTTACAATACAAGGTACACAAGACAGTATTTAAAAATACCAAATCACAAATACAGTTTATACAAGACATTTAACTAACTACTGTGGTATCTAAAATTTAATACACAATACTTATCAATTTAACCTACACAAAATGGCCGGAGAAAAAGAAATCTGGTGCAGACGATGACTATGATCGATCTAACTGAAAGGTCCTAGAAAAATAAATTGTAAGGAATTAAACCTCACTAAGTGAATTAACTTTATAAAATGCATGTTTATTTTAAAAACAATTATTTAAAACCTTTAAATTTCTTAAATACATAAATATTCGAAAATATTTTATTTTACTAAAATTACTTTTTATATAAACATATCTTTCTAGAATATATAAATCACCTTATTACAAAACCACTAATAGAAATTATATAAATCAAAATATTTGATGGAAAATATAGTAGAACCCTAAACCTTATTTTTGCCTTTCGACTCTTTTAATCCAAATGACTATCGCACCTGAGAGCAACTCAACCAGGGTCCAGTCACAGTCGGTCTCTCATACTAACTATTTACTGGCACCAAGAAAGCAAGCTCGACCAGGGTCCAACCAATAACACATATCTGCCCTAAGAATCTTACTCAACCAGGGCTCTACTTCAATCTTGCCCAGAGAGTCTCACTCAATCAGGGCTCATAATCAACCATTAGCCAACTCATATATTCACATTAGTGCGCACACAGTCCTGGTGACACTCACCAGGTAGCATGTTCTACCAATTTTCCAAAATATACTTATCAACTACTAAATAACATAAAATAAAATAAAAATGCAAAGCATATTCTCCAAATGCTTAACAATATTAAAATAAATAAATCATGAATGCGATAAAATTCATATATTCAACTTTAACCTTATATTTATTGCACAAGAATCCTCGTTTATAAATAATTAAAATAAAATGAATTGAAATCAACTCAAGCAGCTTCTCAAAATCCTTGGCAGCAACATAATCAATAAATCATACTCACAACAATATTCATATTCATAATTAAATCTATCTTATGAAAATTCTTATTTATGAAATCTCAACAAACATTTTATAAAATTAACTTATAGGTGGAGCGTGCTGGCCGACACATTCTTAGCTGCTCAAATGCCATAGCTCCCGCTTTGGAACTCTCTAAAATAAATAATATTTATTTAAAAACACTTATGTATAATAATTAAAATTCATAAAAAATTTCCAAAATTTTGAAAAATTATAAAAATCAAGAAATTCATAAAATGGACTTAAAAATATCCTAAATATGATGTTTGAGGCTAAAGGAATTTATTTTAGATTATTTAACTAATTTAAATGGAAATTAAGAATTTCCACCGCAACCTTTCTGAGATTTATTTCTCAAAATTCGTAAAGAATTTGACTAAACTCTATATACGGAAATTGATTACCACAATTAATACTATTTTTTAAAAATAGTTTCAAAATTTTCTCGAGTCGGTACTATTTATTCATTGAAATTTGGGTGGGACCTGTCGGATTCTCACTGAAAAACACAACATCCAAACAAAACCGATTATACCAAAATGTTCCTAATAATAATAATAACCATAATTAAAAATAATTATATTAATAACCATATAAATTTGAGTTATTACACTGGTTAAGCCGTGTTATGAACGGGTTGACCCGTTTCTGACATGAACCTATTTTACCTAAACCCTAATTCTCTAATTTTACGTGTTAAGCGAATCGTGTTTGCATGTCACTACCCAATATTTTTTTAATGGTTAAAAATTACTAATCCTATCTATGTCTCTTTTAATCAACAAATTAATCTATTATTAATATTATTTAAGTTTTATATTATTTTGATGTAGATTAACCAATGTTCATTAAGTATAGCTTTTACCTTATAATCAATAAACCACAAATGATAAGAGACCAACGTTCTTTTCTGAAATACTTTATTTGTGCATGTTCTATTTTTGGTGCCCTTATAATTGACACACTCACTCTTAAATTTCACATTATCGTCAATGTGAAAGGAGCAAACAACTCACAAAAGAACACACGAAAAAATAATAATAATAAAATTAAAGAAAAAAATAAAAATAATACTCCCCTAGTGTGATGCTTTACTCTTCACCTTGTGGTTGTGGGAAATTGATAAGCACATGAGAATCAAGAGCTAAGAACATCACCTAGACAAAATTAAAAGCAAAAGAAAATAAAAATTAAACAAATAAACACACTACTAAATTAAGCATAAATTCATGAGAATTAAGAGCAAACGATATAAAGCAGAAATAGAAATGGCATTTAAATGTATAAGTTGAAAAATTAAGTCCAAATTTGAATTTTAATCAAATCAATTAAATTTTATGCAATCTCTAATATAATAAAAAAAAATAGCAATGCTCATTAAATAATCAAGAAAATAATGCTTAGTGTGACATAAAAATGAAAACTTAAGTAAAATAAATTCTAAGAGACCTATTAATTACCTAAAGCAAAAATTGATAATATTAAAAAAGAAAAAAAGTAAGATAAGATAAAACAAAATATATGTGAGAGGAAGAAGAAAAATA
>CATIWM010596984.1:0-23545 GCA_949671775.1 Mallotus repandus | reverse complement strand
CCAATTATGCCTACATCCTCGGACACTACAAAAATAATATTTCACTAATTGAGGAAATATTACAAAAGAGAGAAAGAATACAAATAGCCTAAATATAGGAGAAGGCTAATTTTATGGGATGATTAATTAAGGAGGAGGAGGTGTCATTTTATAGTCTTAGGACTCCTCCCACTTCTCCTAAACTTCCAATGTGGGATTCCTAAATTTTGCTAAAAAACAACAATTTATATATATCATGCACAGAAAATATTCAGTTTTTCAACTCACGTTCTGATACTACTTGTTAGTTTTTCATAACAATAAGACATCATAAACATAAATCCTAAAAGTTTTTAAAACTAAATATTTTCATGATACAATAAAATAAATAAGATAGAAAATTTACTTGGATTTATGTTAGAATTCATACTTGAAGCCAGACGAGAAATCAGTTTATCTCTCTTGTCTCTTAAATTCTTAATCACAACTTATAGATAGAGTTAGAGTTGTATTTTTAGTTGGGAGAGAGAGGACTAATTTCATTATATATTTATAGACATCATTATCTAATATAATACGTCCATCATGTAACCCTAAAATCAACGTATGAGATTAATTCATATAATCTCAATCTAACTAAGATTAATACTTTACTTTAATTAATTTTAATTGGGCCACATTAACGGGCTTATTTTTATAACAACCAATGCCTAAGCACTTCCATTTGTAATAATTAAATTATGGAACAAAGTGGCTAGTCCACACATCAAAGTGTTGCAAACCCACTTTTCTTATCCTCAGGAAGCATTTACAAATAATACTATTGGGTTTAAGCATATACAATGTATTACAATTAATTATTAAATTTATGATACATGTATATTATATTTTTATTAATTAAATATAAATTATGCAAAATATGTATTATAAATTTGACTGTTAAATATAATATATTCAAAATAAATAAATTTTCAAAATAAAACACATTTTTTTCCGGTCAAATTACTATCTAAGATTATGAATTCATCACTTAGAAATTTCAAATTCAATATACAATTTTAAAGAGTCTTTAAATTAATTTTAGTTAATATCTAGAGTAATATATTAAAAAAAATTATTATTCAAAAAATTTGCAACTAATTCTACTTTTTTGAATCTGAAAAAAGTAATTGAAAATAAACAATAGATTAAAAATTCAATATTAACTTAAGATATATTATACTTATTAAAACTTTTAAACTTGTAGACTACTTTTTCTTACAAATAATTCATTACACAAATAATAATTTTATCAACATGGACAAGAAGATTCAAACTCTAAACACAAGTATTTTTATTCATTAGAGTAAACATATATATGATTGGTTCCCATTTTCACTTGTCACAAAAATATTAGCAAGTTAGGTACCCATTATTGTTGTTTTATGAGGGAGTCAAGTGATAATATTCATTGGGTTTTGAATTTTATTAATTTAGACCAAGTAGTGGTTACCACATGCCTCACACTTGCACAATAAAAATGAAAAATCCAAGATTGTCAATTTAACAATTTCAGCTATTACAACATTTTTATTGGTCACAACTTGGAATCAGACAAAGAACTATCCATGACAGAGACTAAAAAATGCCAATGTTGATATCTTCCAAAAAGTTTCATTAGTGACCACTATGCAAAATCCAATTGCAATCTCTTCTTCTACGACCAAAACCATTTTTTTTACAAAAGAAAAATAAAAACTTCCAATCAAGTTTGAAGATTCAGCCTCAACTAATCCAAGATTCTTTTTATTATATCTTGTATTTATTTTGTTAGAATTCTATACAATTTGATCCCTAATCAAGTGAAAAAATAAAAAGTTTTATATAATTTTATCAAAAAGTATATGTTTTATAATGTTGTTAATCGTATTAAACCTTAATTCAATGTTAAGAATTAGCGACAATATTCTGAAAGTGATTATCATAATTAAAATTTTATTGAAATATAACATTTATTTTTCATATATATTTAAAAGAGCATATATGTTAATTTTATGAAATCATTATTAAATTAATCCTTGTTATTAACTATATTTATTAGGTGGAGATTTAGTTTTTAACAATATATTAGTTTAATCACAATTTTGTAGCTTAAAACAAAATAAATAAATTTAAAAAAATGTTAAAAACATTTAAGAAAAAAAAAAGAAAACAGCATTTCGTGAACAGTGGGTGGCTTTTCTAGTTTGAAGAGAACAGTATGTGTGGCTTTTGGAACAAAAGTTGGGTTAGATCACTATGTAAATGATATGTAATATACGACAAGACCTTGCAAAAATAAGTATGTTTTTAATTCCTCTAAAAAAATTATGTTTTTTAATAACATAAAATTAATCATAGGGCCAGTATTTTTTTTAACAAAAGAAAATTGATATTTCATTAAAATTGATTAAGAAATTGATAGAGTTTGTAAGTATGGCTTATCTGTAAAATAAAATATAATATAAATAAATTATTAAATTTTACAAGTACTAATACTACAGAATAAATAAGTAAATCAAGTTTTATTAACAATGTATTTTATGACTCTTCTTTCAGTAAAATTCAATAGACTGAAGTATAAATCGCACAGAGAATTACATGATCACATCTAAATGAAAACATCGTCAGCTCACTTCATACAATCAAGATTTCCCTATCAGATTCCTCATTAGACAGATCCAACCACAAAATCATAAAACTATAACTTCAAATTAGATTTAAAAATCTAGTAAAAAATTTCATAAAGACTAAGAAAAACATATTAAAATTAAAGATTATAACTCTAATTCATATTTATTTAAGAGCAAAATAAGCTAAAAAGAAAGAAAAAAAATGGGTAGTTTTTGTTAAGAAAGGCTAAAATCACCCAAAAAAACCACCTATAAAACTACCAACTTCAGAGAAAGAAGAAAGAATAAGACCTTTTTGACGAGGGCCAGTACCTTTCATATTTCTTTTCTAACCTTTTCAATAAAATTTAGAATAATCCTTTGTTTTCTCTCAAAAAAATTATAATAATCCATTGTTTTGTGAAAAGAATTAATAATCCATTTGTTAATTATTTATGAACAAAAGGTGTCCAACAATAAGCAAATCATTTGATTCCACAAAAGCATCATCACCCTAACCACTTATGACCTCAGAGGCAGACCATGAGTTTAAACCATATCAACTTTCAAAAATCTTTGAGGGTAAATAGTACAGGTAAAATCTACAATTTTATGATACCTTACAGTCATAATGAGATAAACTTTTTTTTTTCAGTTACACATTAACAATCAACATGGTATAACTATTAAAGAAATAAACATTAAAATAATTATTAAAATTAAATAGTAGAGAACTTATCTCGTTTAAGTTAGGTTTAGAATTTGAATTCTAACATATACAATTGTGTTAAATTAGTTGTTAAGAAAATTTTACTGCTTTTATAATTTTTTTAGATCGAATCAAATTAATTAGAATTTAATAGTCTTAAATGCCAATAGTTTAAAAAAATAAATATCAGTACGATAATGTTAAAAAAATAAACAATAAAAACATTCCCTATAACAGTAGTCTAATGGTCCCTTCTAACATTACAAGACGCAGTTGACCTAACTATTAATGAGAAAAAGGTTATTCGGAATCCCACATCGAAAGTTTGTGATCGGATGTGTGTATAAGTATATTTATGAGTTTTATCCAGTCAATAATTATCTAGGAGTGGAGTCACTTTCGGGTGGCTCCACTTCTGGGTTGTGTCTGAACAGAAACTTGTTTTATATCAAAAATTTGTGATTTGGTAAAATAAAAAAAAATATTATTTGAGTTGACATTTTAAAAATGGTTCCATAACCTTAACTGTTTCCTGATCATATCCTCAGTGTATATTTGGCTAATTCATTTTGGAAGGTGAATGAGCCGTGAGTTGTGAACTCTATACGAAACGAAATAATTTTGTGTTGTGTTTTTTTTCTCAATAAGTTAATGAGAATGGAAAATTATAAATCAGTTTTATCTTTTAAGGTATATACACAAAATGCACGCACGTGCTCACACACACTTACATATATATATATATATATATATATATATATATATATTAAATTATTCATATCACCTATGACCAAAGAGTATACTTGGTGGCTTTATTTCTGAGTTGGCCAGACAAGAACTGATTCTTTGGAATCCTACATTAAAAATTTATGGTGAGGTACGTATGTTAAAAAGTATGTTTATAGACTTCATACAGTCAGCAATTACCTATACAATAAGTCATTATTGATAAAAAAAAAAAAAAAAGATTATACTACTTTTTCTTTATTATTTTAGTTTTATTAAATGCCGGTGAAAAGACATCCATTTTTATGTGCTCATTCTTGTAAAGATAATAAAAACAATCACAGTCGGTGGGTTTGATCAATATATATATATATATATATATATTTAATGGTTATTCTTGTTTATGTTGAGATAATTATAGTTCTATATTTATTTATACATATGGTATGCTTGGGATGAGCATTCATTTGTATTGCTGCCCATGTCTCTGCTACTACAAAAGAGAGCAAAAACAGAGAGAGTTCCATGTATGCTTATCAAATGTCTCAGTTCTCAGCAGTACAAGTCAAGGATGATGGCCTAATCCTAGTAAGGCCATTCAAGCTGGCTGAAGCAATTTAAGCTCTGTTGAAGCACCTTTTTTTCACTGTCTTTAGTATGTTTTATGCGTCCTTAAGGCACAATTCATATATAATTCAAGAAACAGTGCAGACTGGCACTTAGATAACTACTGCAGCTAGCAAGTGCTCACTTCTCAGAATCTGTCAACGGTTTTATCACTACTTGTTCTACTGTTCTAACTCCCCAACTCCATGGCTCAATCATGGGTTTTCTTGTACAAGTTCTTGTTGATATTTCCTTGCATGCTTTTTCTTTTTTGGGGGCTTGCTTGAAACCTTTTGAAAAGACCAAAAAATTCATCAGGTGAGAGCTCTCTCAGATTATATATATATATATATATATATTGTACTTCCTGCTACTCCTCCAATTTTTTCTTTTATTTTTTTAAATGTTGGAGTTCCAACTTAAAATCTCACAGTAATAAGATGGTTTTATTTTGCAACATGTAAAAAATGGTTGGATAATATGTGCTATATTCTGAACAAATTAAACTGTTCATGTACACAGAGATTTTTATCTTTATCATCTAAATTTGGCACACAGAAATTTATTTATTTACTTTTTGAGTTTGGTTTGTGTCAATAGTAATAGCCACTTTCTTCTTGTTGTTCATTTTTTGGTAAGTAGATTCTTTTATTGCCTTTGATCATTTGCTTCTTATGTGTTCTCTTCTGATTTGTGTATTGCTTGTTGGTACAATGCATTATTTGGCCAATGTAATTGAAGTATATCCACACACATATATAATGAGAGCGGAGAGATAAAAGATAACATTTTTAATATTTTTTCCATTTTTACTTTTATGATTTTTCTTAGAGATTCAACAAAATATAAAAATAGTATGACAATAAGAAAGTAATTAAGTGATAATTCTTATCGAAAGACATAATAAAATGTAAAATTTAAATTTTACTATCGTCGATTAAAAAATCAAGGTTGTTCCTGCCTCATATATATATATATATATATATATCTTTCACATATATGTACAAATTGTATAGGACAAAATTAATAAGGTTAGGTTCATTTCACAATCTACTACTTTTTTCTCTCTTTTTTTAATATCACATTTTCTTTTTCTATTAGTTACTTCATTTTTTTCTTTATTATTGACTGCAAATTATAACTTCAAAAATGCATATACAAGAAGAAATTAAGCACTCTTACAAGTGCATATGGGTGGCTGTGAATTCTGCTGTCAAATCCTTGAGAAGCTTTTTTGAATCTAGTAAAGCTCGTAAATGTTCATTAGCATTTAATCTTTAAAGGTCCTCTAATAAAAAAAAGTTATGCCAATGAGCCTTAGCTGCTAGGCTAAAAAAATTTTAATGTCATAAAGGATTGAATTCGAGTTCTGACTTTTTTTTTTTTAAGTTATGTCCATCTAGGAATAAAAAAAATTGATGAAGGTCCAATCACAATACTAATATGGGACTTTGGCAATAGCATTATAAGGGTATAAATATGTATATATGTGTTTGTTTTTACATAAGGAGCATATCCTTGTGTCAATTTCTTCTAACACTAAAACAGCAATGATTGTTTTTACATAAGGAGCATATCCTTGTGTCAATTTCTACTAACACTAAAACAACAATGAATGTTCATTGCTTTGATCGTTTTTTATTATATATATATATAATTAAAAAAGAAGAAGATAGAAACAAGGATTAATGCTCAAGGAGCTATGGCAGTCAGCTTTCAAATTTAATAGGAGCTAATAGTTTAGCTTGTAAGTGGTAAATGTAAACTATTTGATAAAATTTATTATATTTATTTTAATATATCACACAATTATTAAATATGTAACTAGTTGTGATTCCGCGCAATACGAGAATTTAAAATAAAATGATATAAATAAGTTCAATGAAATAATAACTAAATAAATTAAAAATAAAACAAATTACATTAATATTATTTTTGTTAATTTTTATTGCCACAATTTTTTAGTTATAATAAGATTTTTTTTTAGAATTATTAAATCAGTATTGAATTATGTATAATAATTTTTTAGTTAAAAAATAATATTAAGTAATTATTATAATTTTTTAAATTTTTTAATAGTTTAAAAAAATATTTTAGGTGAGTTAAGGTGGAAAAATATGTAATATATACATAATTTTAGAATTTAAGTAGTATTGAAATATGTATAATAGTGTTTTAGTTAAAAATAATAATACTAAATAATTATTAAAAATGTTTTATTTTTAATAAAAAAAATTAGAATTTTTAATAGCTTAACACATTAGCTTTTTAAATAAATACTCAAATATAAAGGTGGACACTTGTCAAATTTTTTGGTTTAATAATTTTAGAACTCAGGATTTAATATATATATAGATATAGATTTATTTTTTAATATATGTTTATATTATTTTTTTAGTTATGTAAATTATTTTAACTAATATATAGTAATTATTTTTTATTTATATATTATAAAAATATTGCTAAAACAATTTTAAAATGAACTATAAAACTTAAATTCCACTAATATATTTTTTTAGAAAAAATAAATATGAATATTTAAATTATGTGATTACTAACAGTAATTTATTTTATTATAAGTTATAAAAAATAATTATATAAATTAATTTTAGAAGAAGTTCATCTTTTATCAGTTATTTTTCTAATAATAATATTTTTAAATAAAAAATAAATTGAAATTAGTTACGAGCTCATGGAAAAAAATCTAAAAAATACAAAACAAGTTAGTGACTCCTCTCAAATAAATGTTTTCCTGAATCCATCATTAAAGAAATGTCGTTAACTATCATTTCCCTTTTTCCAGTAAACCAAATGCTTATTGATCCTGTTGAGTTGGGCAAAAGTAGGCAACTTCCACTGCTCTCTCCCTTTCTGTAATTCTTGGCAAATGATTATGGACAAGGAAAGCTTCCACCTCTCAACAAGAACATGCGTTAATTATCAAAATCAACATTAATTGTTCACTCAATCTGACAATCATAATTTTGTTTAAATTACAATCTCAACTAATTATTTTTTTAAAACTATAATATTATATTTGCCAAAGGGTGTAACTGAGTCAAGCTGACTTACAAGCTAATGGAGACCGACTCGAGAAAACTCATAATCAATTCGATTATTGTCCGATCGAACTCGAACTCGAGCTATTTGAGTAAGCTATCGAGTCGAATTTAAACTCCTAAATATGTGATCGATAAGCTCACAAATCTAATTGAACTTATGTATATTTATCATTTTATCCTTTTACTTTAATATAATGTAAATATATCTTATCAGTGTTTGAATATTTTAAAATATATATTTTAAAATTTTAATTTAATTAATCAAGTTAAGGGGAATTGAGTTCGAATACATGAATTATTGAATTAATTCGAGATTGAGTTTTAAAAAAAAATTCACTCGAGTTCAAACTTTGAATTTAAAAATCAAGTTAAACTCAAATTTCACAATATATTGACTCTCAACTCGGCTCAATTATACTCCTAATTTCGCCCTAAATACTTCAAAACGAAAGTCATGTCAAAGAAAGTTTTGCTATTTATGTTATGTGGCTACAAAGACCTAGCATCTAGAGAGATTCAAGAAGATCAGGCAGAGAGTGAGTCATGAGTGTGGATCAGATCAAAGTCTGATACAAAAATCAACTACAAAAGAGAAACAAGTAATGGATGCCTATCCAGTCAACATGCAAAACCAACAAAAATTAAAGCCAATTTCATTTCATTTCATTTGAGATAGTTGTAGTTGAACAAGGGAATATTAATAACCCATTACACCAAGTTTATCCCCAATTGCTTTTAAAGTTGAAACTGTAAAATTACGTATTCAATACGAGTTTAATTGAATAAAACAAGTCAAAAAGTATAAAGTATAAACTATTAATTTATCATTATTTTAGGAAAAATGCGGAAATACAGCTCTAATATTTTAGCATAATCTCACAGTTGCATTACCATTTTATATAAAAATAAATATATCAACATGGTCATATTTTTAAGTTTCTTCTAGTTATTTTTGATAAATAAGCAGTCATAAGACATAAGTATTAATGAATTGTATAATAGGAACAATCATTCTCTTTTAAATTAACAACAGTAGAATTTAAATCATGCACTTCAAAATATCCTCGAAAAAAAGTTAACTACTTTCTTACTAGCAATTCCTTCCAATTTTTTTTATCAATTTTCATTGTATTGCATTTTATAACATAAAGATGTATTTTATTTTCTTTTTTTAAAAAAATTGTTTCCTGATGGAAACAAGAAGATTCTTAGCCCGATGGAAACTAGCAAAGGCTTCCTACTTGGCCGATCACACTGAGCTAAAACAGAGTGATGATGGCGACGTGGTATGGCAGCGGCCACCTCATGGTTTCCTAAACTCAATGTTGACGCTGCGTTAAATGAGCAGGGTAGGAAGACTGGTGTTCTTCGGGACTCTAGAGGCTGTTTTGTCACAGCGAGAAGCTCCATGATATCTGCGAGATTGAACCCGAAGGAGGCTGAAGCAGTTGCCATCAGAGAGGCTTTGTCCTGGCTTCGCGAGAAAGTTATCGATACTGTCGTTGTTGAATCAGATGCCCTACAGTACAGATTATCAACTGTCTTGGAGGGCAAGCTGATGACTCTCACTGTGGTCTCATTGTGGGAGACTGTTATCAATTATTAAAAACTTTTAACAATGTTTCTATTCGTTTTGTAAGATCAGCAACCGTAGCAGCCCATGTCTGTGCAAAGGCTGCTCTTTTAATTTCTGGTCTTAAGGAGTGGTATACCCCTCCAGATTTCTTATCATCTGTTCTTGATCTTGATCGTTAATGAAATCTCTTATTAAAAAAAAAAAAATATATATATATATATATATATATGTTAAAAGAGAACCTCCACCTCCTTAAACCGCTCCTATTGTTGCAGGTGAGGACTTCCCAACAAACATCAACCCGGTTAATGCAAAAGCAAAAAAAAACCGTAAAAGTCAGAAATGGTGGCGCTCATTAAGGAATCTCTCTTTTCACATCTTGATGAATATTATTTAAAAAAGGTGCGAAAAAAAAGGTTAAAGAAGATCTTAGTCAAATTATATATAACAAAGGCCTAAAATAAAGGCAACAAAGATACACCATGATGTTGTCCCAATGGAGTAGCAATTAGAGTCAAATTGTGCTGCCAAACACACTTATCAAGTCTAATCTTTTTTCCCCTTTTCCCTTGCAAGAGGAACAAAGTTAACAGCAGTAGATAAGAACACAAATGAACCATTTCAAGCAAAACTAATAATAATACAAGAACAAAGAAAAAAAAAGGGTGGCGAGAAAATGAAAGAGTCCTCTCCAATGCGCATAACGGTTCTGCACTTTCCAGTTGACAATGAGTTGTACAGTGACTGCATACAACAATGACTCCATCCTATAAAACACTAGGAAAGAAAATGCTTACCCACTAAAATGTTCTATATATCTCACCATAATTTCTTTTCCTTCTATTCACATGCCAATTTAGTGTCGAAGCTGCTCAAGCAGATGGCGAATGCCTGGAATGCAGACAAAGGATATCGGTAATCCATGGTAAACATATCCTTTCCAACCTTGCCAAACTGCAGAATGATCTTGTCATGATCAGACTGGGGAGGCTGTGATGGTGTTGGCGCACCAGCTGCAGGCTGAGTTGCAGCAATCAGTTGGAAATTTTTGACAGAGGCCACAGTCACTCTTCCACGGAAATTTAGGCACCAACATTGCAACTGTTCATGCCATCTTGGTGCTTTATTCCTGAGAATCAGTGGTCTCTCTTTTCCCTCATCCTCCTCATCTCGAGGTCCAACAATGTCCGAGAACCGAGCACTGCTAAACTCAGTTGAATTGTCAATTGACTTTGAAAAGGAAATGCTCCTAAATGAATCTTCAAGTGAGCGAGGTAGGAGCTCAGGTTGGCCTGGCACAAAACCGCCTGGGTCAAGAGATGAGGCAGGGATTGAGTGCATTGTACAGTGCATCCTGCGTGGACCTCTAGTTCCCAGCACATTCAGCTCATACGTAACCTGCGCAATGTTGTAGCTTCCAGTGGGCACCTTTGGAGAAACTTTTTTAGAGTAGAACCTTCGGCTTCGGCCAGGTGGGGAAAGCTGAGCATTGTTGTAAGGGGGCTGTGTGTCGTAAATTATGAACTTGGTGCCTAGAAAATTTGACCTGATAAAAAGGCAAATATGCATCTCAACACAAAGAAGTTTCCACAATTTAAGACCCCAACAAAAAAACTTGCGTAGATTTATTGGAGGGTATCAAGACTTTTCCATTTATGCAATAACTATACTTATCCCACCAAAAGATTTAAAAGAAATGGACATTCTTGAAAACACCCTTGCATGCTTAAAAATTGTAGGCCTAATCAAGACTCAATACATCACTCTCTTGCAAAATGATAATGAATACGTCAGAATCCCAGGCATGAGTATCAAATTTAACATAATTAAACTAATGTTGATTTTAAAAGTGCCCTCAAAATGAGAGGCCAATTTATCCAATCATATGGAAACACCACATTGGTTGGATTGCAAAAATTTAACATATATCACGCAAAAATTCATGCAACCCCTCACACCAATCAATGAGGTGGAGGAAAAGGAAGAGAAGGAGAAACATTGATTATATGTATTTTAGTTAGATCCCTCCCCCTCCCTAAGCCAAAGGTGAGAGAAACATGAGAAAGAAAAGCATTGGTTATATTAGCAAATCCATGTTAGATTTCATATATTACATTAACACCGGAAGCACAAAGCTGTCATGTGAACCACAAGACCGGTTTGCTTATGCATAAATGTTATCTTTGCATCAATAACAAATGAAATCATACAAATTTTGCAAAAGAATCAATATCACTTACATAATGATGTGAACAATAGCAAATAGCCGAATATGGTAAATAAAGTGAACTCATACCTCAATTTTCCAATATAAGTGTTGCTTGATCTTGATATATTATCTGCATCCATGGAGATTACATACTCGGTGCAAGTAGTTCTACGAGTCCGTTTTGCAGACACCAGAAACTTTCCATTTTCAACAAGCAAAGCTGCAGAAGCATGGGATTAGTCAAAAGAGTAGACAGCCACCAGCAGTAAAGCAAAATGAAGGGAAAGAACCAAATATGCATAATATCTCTGCAGCAGAATTAGAATAATTTATAGCTTTTATCAACTAACGAAAACCCATTTGAGAACACAGCAGGGAGTGAACCTAAATACAAGTTGAGACAAATTAAACAAATTCTTTGCTTCAGCTTGGAAGTGCTGGTAGAGAATCTTAGTTTTGGCGTAAAAATGAAAACTACTATTCACCGCTGGCATCAAAAACAAAAATCACAAGAGCTCCAGATTATGTCACATTAAAGTTCTCTCTAATGAAATAAAACAGAGCCTCATCGATCAATATTAGGGTCAAAAGATTCTTAAGTTCTACAGTGATAACCACAAATTTTGAGAAGAAATGCTGCAATTAAACTAATGGTTGAAATAATATTCCCACTTGACAGGGCAGACAATGTGAAAGTCATGAAAAGCACTTCAAATGTTGGGAGAAAAACTCACCAGGGCTAAGGCAAAGGAAAAGATGATAAGTTAAGTTCGATTTGTCCCTCTTAATAAAGCACTGAATAGTTCCATCCCTAGGCCCTGGCTGTAAGTATAAAAAAACAAAGTCATATCAGCAACCAATACGTAATGCAAAAACCCCTTTTTTAAAAATTGAATAAGCATACGTGTGCATTCTTGTTTGGATGAGTAAGCTCGCAGATACAAAAATAAATTTCATGCCTTCAAACTTACATATCTAAAAGAGATCACAAGAAACTTACCTGCTTCAGTGAAACTGGAAATGTAATCTTCCCAGAGAATTCAGGACTTGTGACAATTTCTTTGCACATTTCCCTCCATGATCGACACACAGCAGCACAGGCAACAACATTCTTCCGAGCAGGCCAAGTACTCTCACTTGCCTCTAATCTCTTTATCACATCCCGAAGTAACTCAGGTGGGAGGCTAGCCCAACGACTGTTCTGGATGACCACAGGCTGATCATTCAGCTCAGACACTGAGCTATGAGATTTCCCTCTATGATGACCTGACAGCCTCAAATCAAAACTCCGCCTCGATAAACTCCCAAACCCATCTCTCACATCACGAACTATACTTCGGAACGACATTTGCTCCAACTCACTTGTATCCTTATTTGAATAAATCCTTCAATACCGTTGCATAAAAAAAAATATTTACACTTGAATTGACGGACAACTGCAAATCTCGTGTGCCCGACTGAAAATTAAAAAAAAAAATATTGTTTAAATTTTTAATTGCAATCCTTAGTAAGAAAGAAATAAAAGATAAAGAATAGAGGTAAGGAAAAAGCACAAAGCAAGAAAAGAAGATTCTCATAAAAGAAAAGGCTCACATGGACCAAAAGCACTCAAAATACCATACTTTTATCAAAGACATCTTTTGGCGGGTTTTAAACCTGATCTGTAAACCCAATTTGCTTCTAATTCAAATCTACCTTCCTATTCAGTGCACTCTTATTCAAATCAGTCAATCTCAGCAAAAAGGAAAAGAAACAATAACAGATATGTTGCAAACTATGCTTTAGTGCGGTATGGAAAAATCTGGGGAGACCAAACCTTATGCATCAATCGTCTAACTTCCATTACTGTAACAAACCTACTCAAATGAAAAATCTTCACAACAAAAGCACAAGAAACAGCATATTTATCTGAACTCACATACAAAAATCCAAAACTTTGCCCGAGTCAAACTTTGGTCTGAACCAAAGCATCACTTATAACATATGCTTTTTCAGTTGAACCCAGATAACAAAAAATGGAGATGACAAAAGTTATCAAGTCTTAGCACATCTTGACTTTTCTTTTTTGTCCCTAATTTTCATTTTAGCCCCTAAAAATTTTGGTAAAATGTAGAAGTAACCAAACCCCATCTAACATTTTCTGGAGCAAATTATAATGCTTAAACATGAACATATCTGAAGAAAGCATTATTTAGCAATAATTTTTCAAAAAAAATACCCAGAAAAAAGAGAACCAACCTTTATTCCATAAACAGTGTAGAAAAACCCTGTTGTTCAATCCTCAACCTTCACTGATCAGGAAAATGGAAACAAAGATCACTTCTTTACACAAAAATTCTGCATCAAGAAAGACATAAACTTTAGCCTCAAAAAAAAAAAAAAACTAAAATCTCAAATGTTTACTAACCAAGTTCCAAACTTCCAACTTCAAATCTCAAAAAATTCTCTTCACAAGCTGCACTAAAACAAACTAAAATCACCCACCATGGAAAAAAAAAATTTCCTTTTTTTTTCTAGAAAAAAAAAATCTAGAGACACAAACACAACCCACCAAATCTAAACAAAGAGATCTTGAAAAAAAATAAAAAAAATAAAATTAAAACAGAGAAGTGAAGGTGCTGTTTCAAAGCTCACCATCTTCTTCTTCTTTCCTTTTTTTTTTTTTTTTGGTGTTCTGTGTCTGTGCTAACTACACGGTTTCTCTCTGACTTTTTCTCTTTGTCAGTGTTTCTCTCTCTGGATTTTTTTTTGGTGTTGCTGTTGATGTGTTTTTTTCTCTCTCTAGATGAGAACAGAAGAGCGAGAGAGTGAGAGAGAGAGAGAGAGAGCCAAGACACGGACTTGAAAACTTGATTAAATCCACTTCATGATCACTATTAGCATAAAAAGGAAGCTGCTTTAATTTTTTTATTATATAGTCACTAGTTTATGATTATTTAATTTTTAATTACTTGATTAATTAACTTAATTACTCTTAGCTCTTTTGATTTAAAAAAATTACCCTTAGCTCTTAGGACATCATTTTTATTGTATTATGTGAAATTACTATATTGGGTCTCTAAGGGTTGACCTGAATTTTTCCGTTTTTGACTCCCAACAACCAATATGAAAAATAAAATGGCAATTTTTATGGTGTACCTCATCATGATGTATTAAAATTTTAAAAAAATATTATATTATTTCATTTTAAAAAAAAAAAAAATTTATACTCATCCTTTTTGTTTATAGAACTGTATATTTATTTATTTTTCAATAATTAAGTGATGTTAAAATAATATTAGAGGCACATTATTGTTATATGATTTAAAGGTAAAAATAATCCTGGAAAAGTTTTAATTATATTTTTAGAAAAATGTAAATTATTATATTTAATAATATAATGGTACAATTATAAAAATTTATGTATTAAATTTATAATTTATGATAGAATTTATTAATCACAAGTGCCTTAACTTGCCCTACCCCCGTTCCGACTAAAGAAAAAAGAATAACAATTAATAAGAACCAAGGGACAAAAAAGAAACCTTAATACATCTCCAAGCAACATTTATATATATATACTATTGCAAATAAATAACAATAGAGCAGTATCATGTTGCACATTAAAAAAACTATGTCAACATAATAAAAAATAATAAAATTTATTATTTTTTAATTTATATTATCATCAACATTATTTATTTATATTTGTTCAAAAAAACATTATTTATTTATCAATATATACAGTGAATTTTCAATAAAAAATTTATTTTTTTATTAAAAAAAAAAAACAATGGAGCATCATTTTTCTTTCTAATTTTTTTGTTCTCTTAATGTGAGCCCTATGAAGCACAGACATTTGAAATAAAGTGAAGTATTTGTATCGGATATTTTTTAAATACCGACAGGCGTTAAACACACATTCAACAAAATTAGACATATGTCCTATTATTTTTTTATTTTTAGAACACGGTATGACACTTTTAATACACAGCAGGACACTTTTTAGCTCTATTTTTTATATCATTTAATTTAACTTAATTAATTTATTACAAATTTAATTTAATAATATATTTAATTGATTATATGTTTACCTTACATATGATAATGATAAATAATTCATTAAATGATTATATTATGTGTTTAAATTTCATATACTAACTTTACTTTTTTAATAAATTATCTTTATTTAATAGAAAATTATATATATTTTATATAAATATATATATATATATATATATATATATATATATAATATATTCCGCCCTTGTCATGCCCTTAATTTTTAAAACTCATAATATTATCATATCCGTATTATATCATAGTGTGGGACTTTATTATAAAGTCTTGGTGGCATGGGTTGGTGGTGTGCTATATATATATACTTGAAAATTAATTATTTATGGGTTCTATTATTTTTTGTCAAAAACTAATATTTGAAGTTTTTTTTTTACTTTTAAATTTTTGTATTTAATATTAAAAGATAAAAAAAATTAAAAACAACATTTTGTGGTTAGGTCATGTGAGCAAAATTATGACATGGGTCACGCTGCAATGATGAAAGGCTGAAGTGACTTGAAATGACTTTAAAACCCTTCACGTAACAACAAAATGATAAACGCCCTCCTCTCTTGCCGTTTTCTACGTCATGTTTAGGAAGGTTCATTTTCTTTTCTTAACAAATAATAATAATAATAATAATAATAGTAATTTATAAAAATAAAAAAATAATTTTAAGAGTAAATTCATCACAAAGACCCAAGACTTGGCTACATAATGCGCTGTTTGGTCAAAACTCAAAAAGGTTTGAGAAGTTGAAAAGAAAATTCAAGGTGCCAATGTAAAAATATGTGAAAAAAAAAATTCACTTATCTTATACGTTAATAAAGATGATAAAGAAAAAGGAGAAAAATAATGAAATAGATTTTCAAGAACTGAAAACTCTATATATTTTTTTTATTTATAGATGGACTTAATGAAAGAATTTGCTAATAATGTTTAGAAGTTGATTGTAAATAAAAAAGTCAATTTAGAACTTAATAGTAATATTAAATAAAAAAAATTAAAAATTACTCCTTTTTATTTTTTATTCTAAAAAATAATTTTTTTTGTAATTTTGAATTTTAACTTTATGTCACTTTGACTAGAAACATTATTATTTTTTAAAAAAATTAACTCATATATGTATGAGAAATTATTTTATATAAAATAAGATCAGATTTATTCAAATTTTAAAATATTTAAAAAGATAAATTTTTATACAATTATATACAAATATTTTATGAAATTTTATGTTTGATTCTTTTAGAATTATAATTTTTTCTCTTGTAATTTAATTTTTTAATTTAATCCTACTAATTATAAGTTTTAACTTCACTTCTACATATATGAAATTATACTAAAGCAATTAATAATTTTTAGGATACACGAATAGAATTAATGCAACTTGAAGTATTTTAGTACTAACGTTGGATTGAAAAACATATAAGTAGTGCATCCATGACATGGTTATATATGAATTTTTATATAACTATGGTACAAACTTTGAATAATTTTTATAAAAAGTATTATCAACATGTTTTTTCATATAATTATAAGCATTCAAATAAAGGGCAAAGGTGCATTTACACCATTAATGTTTGGTGCTAGGAGCACATAAGTTCTTTTCATTTGTTGAGTACTATTTTAACATAAATTTTATATTTTTTCTTATTATTGGCCCCTCTCTTAACAAGAGAGTCCTTTAAATTAACTTGTCGTTTTCTCCAGCTGACATGAACGGAAAACGGGTCAAAAAGACCTGTCATTGAAATTAATAACTCCAATACTTTTTCTTTTTCTTCTTCCTCTCAATCAGTTGCAAAAGCATTAGATTTCTCCTTAAGAAATACATACCCTAATATCTCAATTGAGAAATTGGCATATAGAAATGGCATCAATGTCGTCGTCATCTTCTTCTTCAACATCTAGAAGCTTGAGATGTAATAGAAGAACTAACATGGAACTGGATTATAAAGGAGAGAAGAAATTCTGCCATTGTCAAAACAGATGGTTTAGATTCATTGCTCAGAGGTGGACATTATGGACTAACAATAATCTTGGACATAGGTTCTATGGGTGTCCTAATTATAAGGTAAGTTAATAAATTACATTTTTTAATTAGTTTTATAGTTAAAGATGGCTAATTTTTTGTGATTTTCATCTAAGTCAAAGTATGATGGATGTGGCTTTTTTCAATAGCATGACGAAGATGTTAGTGTTAGAGTGAAGAATTTGCTGAACGAATTAACGTATGATAAAATGATGTTGCTGAAGGAAAACAGGCAATTGAGGGCACAGATAAATGGTGGGTCAAGCAGTGTGGAGGAAGATATTAATGTAGTATGGAGAGAGTTAAAGAAATTGAAAAAATAACAAGAGAAAGAAGTTGACAGCTACAAGAAAAAATGATAACAACGTATATAGCTTGTATTCTGTCATGGATTATCATTGTAATTGTAATATATTTACATCATTATTGAAGGTTGTTTGAAACATCAAAGCAAATTCTTCAAAATTTGCAGATTTTACTTGTATATATGATGTTTGGTGGGTTAATGAAATGTTGTTGTTAGTTCTTGTCCAGAAAATGCATATATGTTCTGAAGAATTGAAACAGTAGCATAAGAAAAAAAAATTGTATAATTTATAGTTAAAAAAGAAGAGCCTTACAATATCATAAGAAATAGTATCATATAACATCCTAGTTAAAAAAGAAGAGCCTTACAATGCTCAATACATAAGTGTCAATAATCCACTTAACATCGGCAAAATTTTTATCAATGCAAATGCATTGCATCCATAACTTAACATCAACAAAATGGATGAAGTGCAAAAACCAAAATACTTGTTCAACCAAAATAATCTTTAGCAGAGCCTTACAGTGCTCAAAACAGTACTAATTTCTGTAGTTTGATAGTAAACATCAACAAAATAAAGTGCTTTCGCTTGCATAATTTAAACATTCGTTACTCCTTTAGGTTCTGATGCTGCAGTTGCATTTGCTTTTGCTATCTTGGCTCTATTCCTTTAAGTCTGAAGATACACTGCTCTTTCTGCCTGCAATTATCTACTTGTCATTGCTGGTTGACCTTGCCACTGCAATCCTGGAGCTTGGAATGGAAGATCTCTTGCAAGTCTGACCTCTACTCCATCTCCTTGAAAGTTAATTTTTCTGGCCGAACTGCATTCAGTAGAAATCTTTAAAAATTTACTCATCCTCAGCACACATTCATTGGGTATGGGAAATATGGTTTGAGGATCAGTTGCATCAATAGTGGTTGAATCCACAGACTGTCCTTCAACAATGACCCTTCCAGATGACTGTTCAGGCTAGAAAAAATTGGCAATTCAAGCACAATACACAAACCACCTCAATTTACAGGACATACAAAGGCTCAAATCAAGAATAAATCATGAAAAAAAATACTAATAACTCACATTAATAATGGTTCTTCTTGTCCTAAAATCTACATGGCATCCATACCCTCCTTGAAAATTACTTTTATGCCTAGCATAAATGGCTTGCTTGCTCCTTGATATGGCTTGAGGTTGCACATTTGTTGAGTTAGGTTTGTTTCCACTACTGCTCTATCCAATAAATACTAATGGTGTGGTGGGGGCAGTTGCATTTTGTTGGCTTGATAGGGGATTTTGTTTTCTTGGTGGGGCATTTTGTTGGCTTGGTGGGGTTACTGATTTCCTTTTTTTACTCAGTTTGTCACTAGTGGATGCGGTAGCCTACCAAAATTAAAGCAAAAGAAGTTAAATTCCCTAAATTTAATATAATTAAAACTCATTAGCAATAAAATAAAAAATAAATAAAGAAATAATAGTATCAATAAAGCAGCTACCTGATTGCCTTTATTGGGACATTGCCTTCGATTGTGTCCTAGAGAATGGCAGAATCCACATGTCTGTTTCATGCCTTTCTTAGATAGTTTACCACTATTGTTATTGGTGCTTGTTGGATTTGGTTCATTTGATGATCTCACTCTCTTTATCTTTGGTCTGCCACTTAATTTCACCTGGGGAGGTGGTTTAATTGGGAGGTATTCCTCACACTTCATAAACCTCTTTCCAGGAACATGTTGTAATACAGTTTTATAAGTTGCCATGTAAGTGGAATTATGATACCACTTTTCAATCACTACCATAGGGTTCATCTTCGAATGGTACATAACACATATTCCATATGCACATGGCATGCCCCGTTAAATCCCATGACCTACATATACAGAGTTGTTTATCCAAAAACATAGTATGCTTGTATGTACCTTCCCTAATTTCATATCTAAAATCACCATTGAACACCACCTTACAACCAACAGTTCATTCTTTATTGTCTTGAAATATTTGCATGCAACTTGGACTTCATTCATTGAACCACTTCTCAGGTACTTGCTTATCGTCTCTGATTCTAGCCATGGCTCAGAGTCTTATGTCCTCAAGCATGGTCACAATAGGTTTATGCCTTACAGCCAGTATCCAAGAGTTGAAACACTCTGTAATATTGCCATCTACCATGTTGCTCTTGCATCTACTATTAAAGTATGCTCTACACCAGTTGTGAGGAGGATACTTTAGAAGGTCTTTAGCTGCCTTCTTGCTAAGTTCACCCAATTTTAGAAGGTTGTCTTTGAATTCCTTTTCATCTGAACTCCATGCACAAATACAAAACTTTTTCTTGGGCTCCCCTCCTCCCCATCTCTTTAACCAGTTTGCCTCTATATGTCTTGCACACCAACGATGCTCTGCTTATGGCAAGACATGTAAAATAACATTTAACAGTCCCTAAACACAAAGAAAAACAACCAGAAATCAATTACTAAACACCAACACAAAAACATGTCATATAATTACTCAATAAATATTACAATTAATATGCTGGAAATGAGAACTGACCTTTTGTATGTCATAAATGATTGTTACAGATGAGTCATCTTCTACATCAAGTTCTTGAGCCAACCAGCATAAGAACCATTTCCAATTGTTAGTATTTTCCTTATCAATTATTGACCAAGCAATTGGAAACATTTGGTTATCTCCATCCATCCCAACTACAGATAACAATTAACCTTTGCAAATACCCTTTAGAAAACAACCATCTAAACCTATTATTGTTCTGCACCCATCCTTCCAACCCCTCCTACAGGCATCAAAATAAATAAACATTCATCTAAATACCCTCCTCCTTTCTTTTAAAGCTTCTTTGCAAAGTTTTATCTTAGCTTTGCTTCAAGGATTACTTCTCTTCATTGCAGCAGTATAAGCTTCCAAAAAACCAAACTCAACTCTAAAACTTCCATCCAGCTCCTGAATAACCTTTCTTTTTACCCTTTTGCACTTGTACTTACTCACATTAATTTTCAAAACACTTTCAACTTTATCCTTCATATTTGTCACCTTAAAAGAAGGATTCTTGTAGATTTTGTCCTTAAAATGTTTTGCCAATAAATTATATGAAGCACTAGGAAGTGCAAAATCTCTATAACAACGATGCTCTAGATGTAGAGTTTTCACAACCAAACATGGATTCTCCCCGTCTTTTGAAGTGAACAGATGAAATGGGCAACCTTCTTCATTCATACATTTCACTCTAATCCTTTATGGTTCATTAGGATTAATTCTCAACTTCTTACTGAAAGCAACAACATAGTTCGCTATAGCATCCCTCGCTTCTACAGCATTTACAAAAGTCATCCCTAACACAAAATGAGCTTCCCCTCCATCATATTGCACTCTCTCCTTCAAATTTTATTTCTTGGTTTCATCTTCAGTATCAGTGAAATCACTTTCCTCACTTGGATTGTCACCATCAGTCTGCCTATCCTCTTCATCACTTATATACCCATTTGGTGGAATATAAGTGGTGTTAATAACTTATTCACTACATCTTACACCACTAGCATTGTTACAACTAAATTGTGTACCTGCCTCTGCATTTGCAGTTACCTCTACATAAGGTGCATTAATTTACATTACTTGTATTATGTACATCTAACTCTGCATTAAACCCATCTGCATTGTTATCCCCACCTCCCTCATTTGCTACTTCTGCCTCTTCCCTTACAGGATGATACTCTAGGGCTAATATCTGAGGTACAAAGTGAGGTGAATTCACTTCATGATCAGCATAAAACTCTATTTCCCCAACCCAACTATTATCTCTGATGTAGTTCAAATCCCTCCTAACACTGTCATTATCATTAATTAAGAATAACCCATCCCTCAAACTTTTTCCTGGCTCAAGAACAAAAACATTCTTCACATTTGTATAACCTAAAGTTTTCTTATATCTATATATAATATCTCCGTAACACATGAAATCTGGGTCAAAGTTAAAAATCACATCCATAACACCATTTATATAACAGAGGACATCTTTTTCACTCACCTCCCATTTACCCCCATAGTTAAAAATCATGTCCACAGTTGTGTCCATTCTTGCACTGTAAATAATAGATAAAAAAACCAAAATCAATTGTCTTTTTCTCTGTAAAGGAATCTTTCTCAATAAAAATACATAACACAAGAAAGAATCTAATAAAGGGAATCCAATAAAGGTTTCTTTTTATTTTATTCCAAAACCATGATAAACAAAATAAAAAAAAAGCCCCAACAACCATCAACGTCAGAAACACAATATTATGTTATTCGAAAATAATACTTAAAATATAACATTTGTACATGTTTTGTGCAACAATGAAAAGGACAAGAAGGGTGAAAGCACGCGACACTGTCTGGAGTAAGAAAACGACTTGTTGCTTTGATCTCTACGATTGAAATTTTTGATTTGGTTAAAGTGTTTTCTCTTGTACAAGGAGAGGCGAGCTTTTCTTCAGAAGGTTTTTTATTTAAAGCGGTAAAGTAACTGCAATAAAGCTAAAAGATGCAAAATGGGGCCCATGTTAGATTTGCATGACCGTCACATCAACTGGAGAAAACAGTCGGTTAATTTAAATGTCTCCAATGTTAAGAGAAGGGCCAATAATAAAAGAAAACATAAAATTTGTGTTAAAATAGTTCTCAACAAACGAAAAGGGCTTATGTGCTCCTAACACCAAACATTAAGGGGATAAATGCACCTTTGCAGTTCAAATAAAAATATGATTTTACGATGTCAAAGGGATAAAGTAAACACAATTTAATATGGTGTAATGGATTTACTTTTTATGTTTGATTGAAAACAAAATATTTTTGTTAAAAAAAAAACATAATATTAAAGTTGATTTTTTTTGGATGGTAAAGTTGATATCAATTGCTTCCTCAGTTTCTTTTTAATTATCGTTTTAGATTGAATTTTTTATTCTAATTTATTTGACGTTTTCAATTATCAATGTATTTTAACTAACTTTTTTAATATTATATCTTTATTTATACATACACTATTTTTATGAATATACAAAACCAATAATTGATTAAGGGAATTATTATAAGGGTATTATAGTATTTTACACATTTATTAATTATATTTTTTAATCTATGTGCATAATCCTTAAATGATAATTAAAAAGGAACAGAGGGAGTAAAAAATTATTTGATAAAAATTAATCTCTATTTTATGATCTAATTCTAAATATAAAAACTTAGCTGGTTGACATCTTAGAGCATTTACAATAGGCTATTTATTTGAGCAAAATTCCCTATTTTAAAGAGTCAAACTAAAAAAATAGTCTCCAATACACTCTATATTTTTATTTTAGAGTAAAGAGTTGGTTTGACTATCTACATATAGAGAATCAAACTTCACTCTCTACTTTGAGATATTTCAATTTTCTATGCAAAATATTAATTGATATTTATCTATTTATTGAAAAAAATTTATCTTTCGTCGAATGGTGGGAAAGAATTAAATTAATAGAGAAAAATTTTGTAAAAATAAATGAGTAAAAAAATTAAATATTAATGTTTATTGGATAAAGTGAAATAAAGATTAAAAATATAAAAAATCTGTTAGAGTTGTACAAATTTTTTACTTTTTATATTTAAAAAATTTTTGAAATGTTTTTATTATGTAAAAAATACTTT